>MKGM01000478.1:0-12380 GCA_002018265.1 Ceratocystis harringtonii | reverse complement strand
CCCCCCCCTCCCCATCCTCAGTCCCATGCACCCGCTCTTTGCTGTCTTGATTGCCCGCAGCACACGACACGCAACAAAGCCGGCCGTCAAGCCGAAAGAACCCGATCCAGCCCTTTTTTTCCTTCTTCCTCTTTGTCCTGCTCTCCGGCCTTCTCTCTTCCTCCCCGTCTCCAGCATTCTTACGTTCTTCTTCCAGCAGGTTCTAGTCAGAGTTTTCATCTTCACATTCCTGACCGGCGCCTCCTAGAGCCAGCCGAGAAAATACCCCCATGGGCGACCACGGTTGATTGCTTTTTTGCTTGTGTTTCTGCGAATCGTTTCCCTGCTTTCGCTTGTTCATTTGGGGGTGCCAGGGCAAGCTAGGGCCATGGAATAAGACGGCTGTAGGAGTCCAGACATCCTCGCTAGCTCTAGGGACACCAACATCATGCCATGAACAACTCCATGGCTTAATATACAATCAAATATCTAGCCATGGGAGATGTGCTTTCTGGTCCCGTTAGACATCCCACTTGACATTGAGACCCCCGTGCCCCCGAGAAAAAGAAACCTATCCAAAATTGCAACACTAAATGCAACGGCTGCACATGTTGAACGCCCTGATTTGATCGTGAATTATCGCAGAGTTTGTCAGGGTTCCCAGTCCCCCAAGCATTAGAAATACCCAGCCACTTGCCCTCTCCCTCGTTTTCTGGCTCTCCCTTCCAGACCCAGAAAGACCGGAGCGACTGCTGACCGACAGTTTCGTATGTGCGAGCATCAATCGAATCGTGGGCTTCTTTCATTTATCGTTATTTACTTATGTGCTTTCTGCTCGTCCGGTTTCATATCAAGCGTAGGCTCCAGGCCTGGAGCCTTAGCTCTGGCTTTGGCATAGAGCACAACAGCCCTGCTTTTGTGCAGCCCAAGGGTCAGCGAACAAAGAAGAAAGACTGAGTGTGTGTATGTGTAATGGCAAAGTGCCCAAAGTAATACAAACAAATGATGCTCTCTTAGTTGTGCACTGTATTCGCCGCAATTATTTTCTTTAACTAAGCCTGCCGCAAGCAGGAGGAGCACGATGGCTTAATCTCCTCTTCAACACGCCTAGACCAGTTGCCATCCAGTGTCTCGTAAGGGTCTAGAAGAATCTTTTTGACGCGGTAGTCGAGGAGAGGGAAGAGGGCAGCCAAGATCAGTCATCACGGAGGGCATTGAAAACTTTTCACGCAGACTTTCCTTTTTTCTTCTTTTTTCCTTCGTCATGTCGTTCTGGGCAGACAAGAACCAGTCATTATCGTCTCCTTCTTCCCTTGTCCCCTCTCTTCTCCCCCCTTCTACTTACTTCCCCCCTTCTAATACCTCCCTCTCGCTCTCTCCAAAGAACCTGAGCAATAATACCAAGGACACAATTAAATAGAAGCAGAAAATAGCAAGGCTGTACACAAACTCGTGTAGCGGCCCCGTTCCAAACAAACAAAAATTTATCTTTGATGCTATGTCAACATAGATGAGATTGGCCGTGTTCAAGCACATGGCGAAAGCTTTCTAGTATTATGTCAGACGAAGAGAGCAGTGCGATGTGTATCATGCGAGTGCTCTGTAAGCAGGGCGGGCTTGCTCCCTCTGTCGCTTGATGTGTGCCTTGCCATCTCTCTACTTGCGGTCATTTTGCACACCCTCTTCTCTCTATCCACATTATCTGACCTAGGTCAGCCGCTGCGTCAAATGTTGCATGCCGAAACGGTGGAGAGCAGCAGCCGGAATATCAATGCCGATTTTACGTGAGTGCGTATACATACGGACAGAATGGACGTGGAGTACTGGGACTATACAATCAAGTCTCAGCACGCACGCTTCAAAGTCAAACCGCGAACCCTGAGTCTCCCTTCGCCATCTCTCGCTGTGTACATCAAGCGCCGCGCAAAAATTCCCCGCCCAAGTATTGCTAATAAATGTCTGCTTCGGGACACCCAGCTTTTCAGTTTCCCGCATATCACAGCACAACAGGCTTGGGCAGGTCTTATTTTTACTGCTCGTGTCTTGCTTTTGCTTCTGAACCCTACCAGACTCAGTGCTCTGATGCCTATACAGGGGGGAGGCGAGCGAGAATGAGCGAGAGAAGGACTACCCACGCAAACCCAACTGCATGGCATTGTATCACTGATCACTAAGCTAGCCAACAACAGCGGAGCATCCACTTCCCCGGAACAATGGTATGCATTGAACTCGAACTCCTCATAGCCTGTGCGTATACTTCTGGTCCTGTTTCACAGCAGCAAAGCATCATGGCTTTCCTTATTTTGATCATTTCATCTCCTGAGTGCCGCAGCAGCAGTAGCAGCAGCAGTAGTAGTAGTAGTAGTAGTAACGTAACGGCCAATAGCTTCTTTTTCATCCGCTCCAAATAGAGCCAGGGTGCTCCAGAGCCCAGGGCCAAAAAACAAGTACAAGTGAAAATACAAAAGCATCAAGTTCCTGATATACCTACGTCCCAAAGTCCGCATCGTCCATAACGTACTGTATAGCAAAGGGGGTCTGCTTCGCTGGGCAACTAGCAGCACAAAAAAAGCCCATCAAGAGGTCGGTTGTGGGAGGAGCTGAGAAGCCCAGAGAGGACTCTGTGGTTCAGCATCGAGCAACGCCAACCCTGCCATTATTAAACAGACTAGGGTTCTTTTTGTTTTTTTTTGGGCTCACATGAAAATATTTCCATAGGGTTCTTCGCTTTAGCCAGGGGTTTGTTTGTTTGATTTGCAGCCAGCATCCAGGACACACTAAGCTGCGGTATAAATTAGAATGTTGCCGTATAGCACCTCGCATACATTAGTCTAGTATAGGCCTTTTGTATGTTCCATAGCCTTGGAAAACTATCATATGCATTATGCATATCGTTTCGTCTATTATCCCGTTGCTGGCTTGCTGGTACGTATAAAAGTGTACGCGCACGCGGCGCATGGCCAAATGTATGGATACGTGCGGCGCTGGTAGCATCAGTATTCCAGCATCAGTGGTCGCTCGATTGTCTCTGAGTTGCTCTACTATAGGTTGCTTCACAACCATGAGCCGCCGAACTGCACAGCGGCCCTTCCTTTCGCGTTGTCTTATGCAGGCAGGCTTTATATTTACTGCCAGGGGCCTGAGAGACGGGGGAGGCTAGGTCAAGGGCAAGGAAAACTATCGACCCAACCCAGTCTAGGTCCGGACCAAGTTCAGCCCTTTTCAATAAAGCCCGCCTCTTTGTTTTTCTTTTGCTTGTTTGTGCCTGTGCTTAGATATTCATTCATGGAGGCTTCCATCAGGACTGGAGGCATGAAGGGGCTGCATCTTGGGCTTGCAGCGAAAACCAGCAGACAACTGAGGCGTAGCAGCTCTCATTGCTGTCCAGAGATGTACGTAAAAACTCTCGCGGTAGTAAAGCCATGTTAATTCTGGCGGACCAGCTTGGGTCGACCACGGCGACCTTGTACGGGGCGGCGGGTCAATAGAAGATGGCGAAAGCTGTGTATATTTTCTTTTGCCCTGGTGGGCAACGGCAGATCAACAAATCAAGACGGCAAACGAGGAACATGATACTGAGGCAAGTGGCACCATAAAGGCGCGTTGATACACACTATGATACATTTAGTTTGACGTTCACAATGTGCGGCTCTCACTAGCACGGTCTAGCCTCGGTGCGTGTCCTTCCCTTCCTCACAGCCCTGACAGACAACAAGCCAATTGTCTCTCCCGTTAAATGACACCGCTTCCCTGACTATCTCTGTTCCTTTTCGCCTTGTCTCGCCATGTAGCATAACCGTGTGCATTGGAGCTGTGATTGGTGATTATAGGCAGGAGGGAGGTTGTTTTGTCTAGCGCCAGGCAAAAAGAGCTCTCTACGCTTTTTGCTTACGTGCAACAAGCAAGTGTAAAGAAAAGAAAAGAAAAAACGTGACTTGGATATGCGTCAGCTTTGCACGGTAATCGTATGGCTAGCTTAGTCCATGCAGGAGAAGTGCAACATGGCATCCAGTACAGTGCGCTTACTGTGCCCGCTTTGTGCTGGTGTTGTTCTTGTTTCTGTCTTGTCTTATTTTCTCTTTAGGCCCTCGTAGTATTTCGCACCCGGTAGCTCTGCGTCCTCCTTAGACAGCCAGAAAGACGGCCAGACGCAGGCGGACCTGGATCGATTTTTCCTGTTACATCCCTGTCTCTCCGTTTCTCTTTCTCTCTTTCTCTCTCTCTCCTCTCGCTGACTTGTTTGACCGGGAGACGGAGGGAATCCTGGACACAGAAACGCGGGGGGAGAGAGGGGGTCGTCACATTCTGGGTGATGCTTGCTATTGCTCGGCTCACCTGGTGCCATCACATTACGCCTAAACAGCTTGCACCACCTCTATCACCGGCGTTACATGTGTATGTGCATGTGTACGAAAGACGCTGTGTATCATGTGTACATGTAACCCCCTCTTCCGTTATTTTTTTTTCTCCCCCCTCTTCCTATGTCGCTACGAGAGAGGGGGAGACAAACAATGCTGCTTGTACCAATGGTGGGCAAGGAAGCTGACGTCTACGTCGTGATATCAATCCAGAGCAGCGGAGGGAAGAGTGTGCGAGACAATGGCAATTGTGCATTGCAAGTGACGAAAATAGCCTGGCTTGCAATGCAATGTGATGTGATGTGATGTGCTTAGCGTGGTCTTTATTCCAAGCTTGAGCTGTCTGCCTAAACAATGCCCATGTCCACCCAGATCGGGAAAACAACAGAAACTAAAGTGGCTGAATTCCAATGGATGGGTGATGAATGGATAAACGGGTGAATGAATGGATGCCAGTGCGCAATGTCGCATACATGGCGCGGTCGGCTTTTCCCCAACGCGGTTTGGCTTGTAAGTTAAGCTTCCCGCGTGGGGGAGGCAAGATGCGACGAGAAGAAACGCATCGAATGGCATCATGCAAGCGAGTATTCGCATGCTTTGATAAGGCTCGGTTGATTGGAGTCTGGCCCAGTCTTGTTTCCCTGCTGCGCGTACATATTGTACGCTTGTTGTTTATCATCTACATGGACTGTCTGTCGATATATTGGAGAACGTGTCATACCATACAACTGCAGCAGTGGCACTATCTCAGCTCATCAAGACGCATGAAGCCATAGTGGAGTGAGAGTGGACAGAGAAGCTGCTTGCTTGGTCTTGCAGCCTCTGTAGACCTGTGTGGGTTGGTCCTGCTGCATCTGTCCGTCTATGATAGCACGTTGAGCGCCTTATTTTTTTGAGATTGGGATTGGGATTGGGGTTCTTTTTTTCTTTTTTCCCTTTTTGCCCTCCGTTGTTGTAGTCAAGGTAGCACTACGTCAACTGGGGAGGGGGGACACAGGACAGGACAAAGGCAAGAAACCGCCTGGGCTCTTGGCTCCTTGTCCTTGCCTTGGTTGCGTCTCGCCTGAAGCAGCAGACGTGATGCAATGCCTGGAGGTTTGGCCGAGGAGGAAAGGGAAGGGAGAGGAAGGGAGAGAAACAGTATACCGGCTTTCCCCATACCCTCTGACTCTCTTACTCCCACGGTGTTTGAGAAGCACGGCTGGACGATAAGCAGATATGGAAATACACACTTGGGCCTGGTATTAGACAGAAAGAAGTCGAGGTCCCCTGTACCTATGAATTCTGGTTATCGCTGGCGAGAAAAGGGCGCTAGATGGTGATTTCGAGGTGAGTTGCTTGCTACGCTAGACATCCCGGTCACAAAGGTCAACTGACTAGCGCCAGAGTGATGATAGCAAAGGAAAAAAAGCACTTGGGTCCAGTGCATGTGTACGCACATTAGTAAGACCTACTACGTATCCTTTCTTACTCATACAAGTGCGCACATCAAGCACAGGACATCCGGGTAAAAGTACCTCGCTCCATTGCATGCTTGCTATGTTACCTGCGTACGTAAGGGCTATTTCTTCTCCTCTTCTGCGGAGGCACCAACAAGCTTTAGTTCATGTTTCATGAGCAGGCAGGGGAGGAAACAGCCAGAAATGCAACGAGGCTTTGGTTTTTGACAGTCCAATTTACAAGGAGAAAGCGGAGAAGAGAGAATCTTAGGGCTTGCAGGATGGCATGGCTTAGTCTCATGGAGTAGCTTGATGCGATAGAAGTGCAAAAGTACTCAAGAGCATCAGCAGCCGGGTTGTCTGTGCAGGTCGAATCTGACGTTTAAGGAAGCTGGAAACCGCCTGTACATACCCATAATGATGTTCTCTTGTCTTCTTTGATATCAAAACTCTTCAGGCACTACACGCCAAGTGTGCACACAATTTCTTTTTGACAAGTGCCCTCAAGATACAAACTCGCAAACGGGAGCAAGTCTTTGATTTCGGCCCTGTCCTTTGTGCCTGGGGGAGGGGGAGGGGAGCATTGACTGTACAAGCAAGACCTGTCTTACTCTCTTCCCCTCTTCCCTCCTCTCACCTTCCCTCTTTCTCACCCGTCGCAGAGCATGGCGTAGCACGACTTCAACCACGATCCACAAGCAACAAGCCACTGCATTTTTACGTCGGTAAGACGGTTAAAGCAAGCGGGCGAGAGCCCCCTCTTCTCGCTCTTCTCCCCACTCTCCCCTCCTCTATTGAGCGTTTCACGATGATGTAGCGTAGCGTAGTGCAAAAGACCGGGTAGCACTCGCTTGTTTGCTAAGTGCTGTGTATATGAATGATTGCGTGCTTCTCTTTTGTTTTATTTTATTTTATACATTCTTTTCCCTAGGAGGCCAGGCTCTTGTCTAACTTGACTGTAGCAAAGCAGACAAGACAAACTGTGGAGAACAGGCGCACGGGAACCACAGACTTTTTTGGGGCCCAGGACGGAGAGAAGAGAAGAGAGGAGAGAGGAGAGGGAAAAGAAAACAAGACACATAGATAGCAAGGCTGATAGACGAGTCGAGAAATACTGCTGTTGGCCAGTCAGCCAGACTTGCTTGCTTGGTGTAGTGCACTCCTCCCCTCCTCTGCTTGCCCTCCCTCCGTTCCCTGCAAGGTCCAGCCTGAGGACTGAAACATCTGGACTGTGTTGAGCTCGTCGGTCGCCATCCTGTGCCTGCTTTTTCATAGCTCATGCCGCGCCTATGCTCTGCTCTGATTCTACAGCCTGTCTTGCGCTAGTGTGCCTCCATTACCCAATGTCTTCACGCCTTGTTGCTCATCGCCATCACACAACTGATTGGCGTAGGCTTGTGGTTAGCATTGCACAAGGCGGCATTCCTTGCTTTGATTGGGTTGGACTAGACTAGGTTTTGGCTGTCTTGTTTCTGGGGCTGGCTCTGGCTTTTTGACAATGCTATCTAGGAGGAGAAGAAAATAAAGAAGCTTGAAACGACAAGCTTAGATTTGAAAAACTTGGGACCGCACTATCCAGGCTGACACGGACATGCTCACGGAAAACTCGAACCCGGCCAGGTGAGCACAGAGAGAGCAGAGCGTTGCATTCCGCGGAAAGCGACTGACAGGAAAACTAAAGGCGAGGATTAGAGGCAAGAGTCAGAATGTGTAATCGCTTACGTTGACACAGCGTTTGCTGCCACCGAGGGTTGGTTTGCAATATTTGTCCTGCCGAGGAGAGCAAAGAAGCTATTCATCGCTGCAATTGTACCTGCTAGTCTATATCCCTCCCCAAACCCTTGAATATCTGTTCTGGGCAGGGCCGATCCATGAAGTTCGAGCTGTCAACGCAGGTTTTAGGCCGTGCGTGCGTCCCACCCCACAACGGAGGCGACCAGCTTTTTCATTATTGGCATTATTTGTCAGATAAAAAATTGGCATTGCTAGGAGAGATAGAGAGATTAAGAGATGGAGGAAAACGGGAAAACGAAAACAGGAGTCAGATAGAGAGATAGAGAGATAGAGCGAGAGCGAAAGAATGAGAGAGAGAGATAACAGTATAGACATGGGGAGGCCAGGAGAATAGACAGGGAAAGAGAAGAAAAAGAACGGACAAGGGCAGGAATGCGTGCAAATCTCTTCCTCGCGTCCCACCCCGCGTCCCACCCTCACCCCCCCACATAGGAAAAAGGGGGGGGGGGGGGGGGGATACACATGCGAAGAGGCTAGATAGGCAGTTGCAAAATATTGTCTTCTCTTTTTTAAACGAGAAGCGGAGAACCTATGCATCTGATAGCGCACACAGCGAATCACGTAGGGAAAGTACTTACGCACCATGCGATGAAGCAAGCTGAGTTAATTGGGTCCAAGGACTTTGCTTGCTAGGCACAGTCCAGGAGCAAACGCTGGTTGGCTGTCTTGTCTTGATCCCATATGCTCTTTCTGCTCTCGTCCTGGCTGGCGTGTAGATCGATCACACACACACACACACGCGCAAGTACTTGAATGTCTGCAAAGGTCGTCTTCTCCGTCTATACGGGCGTGCATGGGCAGGGGGAACAATATTCAGCCACCAGGCTCAGCACACGGCGTCTTTATTGGCTCAACAGATATGAGCCACGAGAAACAGGTAACTATATGCATCTTGTCTCGACAAAAAGAGCCCAGAGCTACCTGCGTATTCCTATTTCGTATATTCAGCCCCATTACTGCTCTATGCGTCTCTAGCTAACAATATCAAATATGAAAATGCCAAAAAATAGAGACCCCGTGGGCTGTTTTGACTTACACGGACTGAAACAGACACTGACCTTATCTTAGTCTCATTTCTTTTCTTATTGCTAGTCTCTATTCGCCTTAGCAAGCCTATGATGACGTCGAAGGACGGGCTGTTCTGTGAGAAGTCCAGGGCCTTTGCAGCCAAATTCGCACGTGCTTCTTGCTCCCATCACCTTGAATCAAGCCTCTATTATTTTATGTCTCATGCCATGTTGGAGCTGGGCATGCTGATACTAAGAACTAACACTGTTTCTTGCTTTTCCTATTTTTCACCCAGGTCTCTAGCTCTATCTGCTGTTTTGTTTGCCATGGCGAGCGTGAATGTCTGTGGAGGTGGCATGCTCTTACAGTTATCTGCTATATTTAGTGCGCTTCTGGCAGCTGACTGATCCCTCTGCGTATCTAGCATCCTCTCTGATCTCCTCACGTTGCCTCCGCGCCCGCGTCTTCGCCTTGCACTAGTGTTTCTCCTCACCACGGTGCTCTTGGCTCTTTGCTGAAGCAACAAAGTGAGACATCGTGGTGCCATGGCAAGGGCGAAGCACCGCACTATCTGCTCCATTCTACACACACCATCAGCAGCTTATTAGCGTCATTCATCACTCCCATCCCCATAGCTATCACGTAACCCGGTCGCTGTGCATTTCTATGGATACAACAGCGAGCTCACGCGGGGAAAAGTGGCGCACAGCCATTGTCATTGCAGGAGTGTGATCGTTCCTGATAACATACTTCCTTTTTTTTTTTTTGGCACGTGTGCGTGGTGGAGTGGGTGTGCTGTGCTGTGCTAATTACTTGTGTCATGAGGAGGGGCGAGGAGATTAAGACGAAGAGTGAGCGGAGGAGGGGAAGGGGAAAATGGCAATGACCAAAGCCCGTCCCTGTCTTGATTACTTAGATAGGACTCATTTGCGACGTTGAAGAGGTCGCCTATAACCTCTGTAGGTTGCCATATCCGATATTTGTGTTTCTATCCATGTGATGAGGCCCTTCCTTGCGCATACCCTGACGGTGATTGGTTGCCGTCGCGGGCGTTGCTGCGGCTATGTCTAAGTGTGCAGAATGTAACTAACTCGAAGCGACCTTTGTCTGGTGGCTGTCTTTTTTCTTGGTTGTCTAATTCTTCCGCTACCAGGCCATGCATGCGAAGCTTACCCAGATGCAGGCGAAGATAGCGGGCGGACGACTGAGCCTAGTAGCGAGGGGGGTAGATAAGAGGTATAGGTGCGCTGCCGGCGGGCCTTCAACTTCGATATTGACGTCTGTTAACTCTACCGAGCACGAGACACTATGATGATCTCGGCAAGGATCTGGAGATGAAGTACACACCCGTTATGTAATCACACATGCACTCAAAGTTATGACGATGGTAATAGTAGAGTGGCAATGGTGTACGCTGGCTGAGGTACGCTATCAGCTGCACTGCTCAGTTGACACCTATCAGTCAAAATCGTCTTTTTCGGACCACGGCTCGCTGTTCTTGATTGCCAGTTAGTCGGACTGCTAGCTCAATATCTTCTCTCTTCTCCATCACACGCTCCGACTTGCGCATGCCCGTCCACCTGAAGCTGAACCATTGATCTGATTGTTGGTGTGGACAAATCAGGCCTCTGTTGTGCAAATTCACACAGGGTCTTGTAGATCTGCAGGGCTCTTGCCACGTTGTAGCCTTTGTAGCCTTTGTCTAGGCCTTTTAGCGCCTAAATCTCCTTGCCATTAGCCCCTCTTTTAGACTTCAGTGGGGTCTGACAGTCTCTGTAGGGCCTGTCTTGCAGGCAGCAGGCAGGCTAGTTTCACTGACAACGATCGTCTGAGCTCACAGGCTCAAGCTACAGGGTCGCTCCCCTATATATCCGGGATTCAAATCCAGGGGACTCTCTAAAATTCCGCACTCACGAACAGGATGAACACAACAGCGCTTTGCCTCCCCTGGCGAAAGCACGAGAGGACGAAGAGCGAAAAGCGAAGGCCAGGCCTGAGCCGAGAGAAAAAGGAAGGGAAAGGAGACAACAAAGATCTGTGCTCTTCCAGGGTCCTCTCTCTCTCTATTGCTTCCCAAGCCCATACAACCTGCTGTGCTTGTGGAATGCTGGTGGCAGTCTTTTGGTATTTGCTAAGAGAGAGAGAGAGAGAGAGAGAGAGAGAAGGCCAGAGAGGAGACTTGGGCTAGAAAGGCTGCATGAACAAGCAAGGAACAAGGGACATATAGACCCCCGTTCTTCATGTGCTTTTTGCTTTGCCGTTTCTTGCAGCACAAAGGAGCAAATGAACTTGTACGGACAATGCTATCACCTTCCTTTCTGCGCTAGATGTTCCTAGTCCTTTACTGACTGACTCATGGACTTATGGACTCGTGGACTCATGGACCCATGGTCCCATCCATGGACCCGTGGCTTCTTAACTTGGCTTTCGTCGTTCCCGGTCTGGCAAAGGCTAGTAGTAACGCGTAGCAGAACGAGGCATACAGAAGACGCCACGAAGTTCATGAATTTTCCAAGTCTATGCTTTTACGCTGAGCGCTCATGAATGTTTCCCAAGGACCGTTGCTTCGCCTTGGCCCTGCCCTGCCCTGCCCTTTTCTATTTTATTTTTTATTTTTTATTTTTCACTTTTCACTTTCTCTATACTGAGCTGGTTTACATTTCTTCATTATTCTTGTCCCAAGGTGGACAGACCAAGTCAGTGCTTCTCCTGCCCACTCAAACAAGGCCTCTTTTCTGTGCCGCTTTATTCTCACCCGTTCATTGTAGGCTTTTGCATTGGTACATTTCCCTCTCTGTTCCTGTTCCTGTTTGCGTTATTCTGATATATTCCAATCTCCTAGGCCTATCTATCCTCGGCACAGAGATGACAAATTGCTGGCAGAATAAACGGACCCCCATTAGCTGCTGAAAAAGACCCCAGCCATCGCTATCAAGTCGTACGGAAAACACAGAAAGCTAGTGGCTAGAAGACTTATATTTCCAATAATTCTCACACGGGCTACCCCCGCCGCTCTAGCCGATCCGAGCAGGATGTATGGCCAGTCTGCATCCAGGTCTAAGCTTTCTCTCCCTTTTTTCCCTCCTTGCTTTGATATCCCGAGTCAATGAGCAATGCAGGAAATTGAAGAAAGGCGTCCAGCACAAAATCGCAAAGATTAAGCCCTTGGCCTTCTTATGTCCATATACCCTTTGCTATAGTTCCAACCCCAAGCCCGCCTCCTCTTTCGGGAAATATATCTTTTTTTTCCTGCCATCCCGATTTGCAGAGGCTTGTGTTTTTGATATCACTAGCTTCGCTTTGTCACTCTGCGGCCCTTCCGCCTCCTCGCCCGTGTGGCCCAGTCTTTGCTCTGTCATGAGCTCTAGTGATCTACGCCTTGCATACGCCGTCTCCAATAGCACATGCATATACTCACTCCATACAAGAGAGAGAAAAGTGCGGCAAAATCACTCGGTACTAAGCACGAACCAGCATCACGACCCGTGCCAGGGCTTTATCTTCGTTTTCTCTCTCTTTTCTTTCGAGGAAGGAAGAAAAGCACGTGTAACGGCCGGGCCGGATTAAACCTATGAGCAAGAGCAAGCAGTAGTTATCGGAGCGAAGACCGAGACTACACTTTGGCATATTATCCTGCGATTAGACTGCCTACATAGTGAGCCGATAGTTACGAAGGAGCAAGGAGCACACAGAGAAGAGTTGGCTACTCTACTTGATATTGTATGCTTACATTACTATTGTATTTTTTTTTTGGTGCTATTTAACGTCTGCCTACTGATTTTCCACAGCAATACGACGGCAT
>MKGM01000477.1:0-12586 GCA_002018265.1 Ceratocystis harringtonii | reverse complement strand
CCCCCCTCCCCCCTCCCCCCCACGTTGATGAAAGCAATTCTGGCTTCTAGCCCTGCTTCAGGATCTTCACGGGCTCTCCCAGACCTCACGATAATCCAAAGGCTCCCTATCCATCATTTTGACCCAATTTTCCTACCCTGCCTATTGCCCACATGCTTTCCTCTATCCCCGCTGTCAAAGCGTCCTCTCCTCTGCGGTGTTAAAACCCTTAGCCCTATTACAAATTGAGATACGGCAGGAAGGGAGGGAGAGAGAGAAACGAAGCAAGCGAGGAAAAAAAAAAAAGAAAAAAAAAGAGGAAAAGAGGGGGAACAGCGCCATCGAGAGGGGCGAGCTTGCTAGCTCCGCAAGCTTTGCTCTCTCTTTTTCTATTCCTTTGCAAAATTGCCTCAATCGGCAATTTCTCGTTGGGCTGTGGCTGGGCTTTGGAGGAAGCGCTCGGCTTTGCCCTTGTTCGTCGCGATGGTTTGTGCCAAATCCTGGAATGTTCTCCTTGGCCTTCGTCCTGAAAATGCCTACTTTTCTATTGTTCTGATTTTTTTTCCTGGCTTCCCCCTTGAGCAAGCTTGCTGGAAATCCGACTGCAGTCGTCTAACTTGCTCATTTGCGGACCCAACGGATGCCCTTCGGCCAAGATCAAGAAGAGACAACGATGCAACAATAATGACAAGTTACGGGCGCAGGCATGTGTATATGTATGTGCATATGCAAACATACGTAAACACGCAAATATAGCCTATGTGTGTGCACATATGTACGCCCCAAGTCATATGAATCGACAGCCATCGTAGCGTAGCACAGTACGGCATAACACGGAAACCCCCAGCCAGCATACATTATGCAACCTTCCAGCTGAGTGTCTCTACCGCCTCTCTCTCTTTTTCTCTCTTTTTCTCTCTCTCTCTCTCTGCCTAGCTGTCGTAGCCCTGGCCACTTTCTTCCCATGCTCGTCATTTTCCCATATGGCCCATACGGCCTGCCTGGCCTGGTCTGGCTTAACTGGACAGGACAGGACCGGACAGGACAAGTGCAGCCCGTCGCCCTTTGACTTTTTTTTTCCTCTTTGTCGGGCAATCTGGCTTTTTCCGCCCGATGATCTGGTTAGTAGGATTCTTTTCCTTGTGGAAGCTGATTTGATCTACGTATGGTTTAAGCTTCTAGTTCCAGCCCAGCCCAGTCCAGCAGCACCACACCGCACGTACGAACCCAAGGGCCAAGTCTTGTTATATGCGGCATCATCACACAAGATGCAAAGGCCTTTTCTTTTCTTTCCTTCCTCGGTTCCTCGGTGCTCTTAAGCAATGTAGCCTTCAGCTCAAGCACAGAGGTGGGGGAGGCGAGGGGAAGATAGACCAGAGACAGGCCAACGTAGAACATGGTCTTCCATGTGACTGTTGTCGTAACCAATAAGAGTCTTGCCGCTGTTTCACGGCTTGGCCTGGGCTCTGCCTCCCATCCAGCTCTGTTCTTTTCTTGTGTCATTTTAATGCCGTGGCATGAATCTGCAATGGGGTCGCTACGTAGGTCCGAGTACTTATTTCTTTTGTCAGCCGTGCATATGCCAGAGAAAGAATCAAGGATATTCTTCAAGCCCCCAGAGTTTCCGCGCCTCGCAAGCGACTATGCGCTGGCAAGAGCAAAAGACGGGGGATGGTAAGTGAAGGTGAAGGATAGCGGAGACCAGGAAGAATCTTCATGCCCCAGAGCATGGCTATTTGGTTGCCTTTCTGGAACAGCAAACATATGCACAGCACAGCGCAATTCACTTGACGACAGGATTGTCTCTCTCTCATAAATGCTCAAGATGTCCACAATCAATGAAACTGAATACCAGCACTCTCGGCCGAAGCCCAAAGACCCAATAATTTGCAAAGGATTGTTAGAGCAGCTGTCGGTACATTTCTTAGCCTGGACTGCTGCGGATGAGTTCTGGGTTTTACTACTCTCCTCCTCCTCCTCCTCCATGTATTTGTGGTGCTTTTTTGCCTTGGCCTTTTTGCCCACCGCTCTTTCTAGCTCCCTTCTCAAACTACCAGCCTCACCACCAGGTCAAAGTGAAGATATCACTGATGTAGTTGTGTAACGTTGTACAGCGCTAGATTGGTCTATCCAACATTAAACTTTACTTCAGCTTGAAGTTCAGTTGCTGGCGTCAATGTTCCTAGTGTTTTATTGCGCCGTATGCAGAACCAGCAGTGGCTTATGTTACCTAGTCCCTAGTTCTCATGCTAATTGATGAACACTGGCTCTAATGCTAGCCCGTTTTACGGGTGTTTGAAACTGTGTGTTTACTTTTGGTCTTATGGCCGGTGACGGGCTGGTTTAAATAGGCGACAAGGCCAGTTAGTATCAGAAACAGGACTGGGGGTATTGGTTTGATCCAGATCTACGCACTCCATTCTTTGCCCCCTGATCATGCACTTTGCCAGTAGAGATAGAGGGAGAATAGCGCTGCCTGTCTCATCCATGAACAAAGTCCAAAGTTACGTCGGTCATTCCCATGCTCGGACAAGACCGCTCTCTAGTTTGAGGCTGTTTTTTATAGAAACCTTGCTTGAAAATGCTATTTACACATTCGTAGTCATAGTTTGTTAAATGAGAAGCGGTCAATACCGCAAGCTCAGATGCTATGGTTCCGGACTGATGGAAACCAGCATGTTCTTTCTCCCATATGCCGTAGCCGTAGATGAACCGAGCAGCCACGTACAAAAAGAATACCTATCAGACACGCCGTCTTAACCACTGGCATCACGAAGCATAGCATGTAGTCCCATTACAAAGCATGTCACGTTAGCTCTTCACAGGACCCTAGGCATCAAATCTTCTCTGTTTTGCTATCCACCAATCTCCATATCCAATCTGCCATGCGTGCGACCTGCGTCATTTGCTTCACATCGTGCACGCGTACCAAATCTGCCCCCCCCTGGATAGCGGCAGCAACTGTGGCTGCCGTGCCCCAGATCCGCTCTTTCGGATGCTTCACT
This sequence comes from Ceratocystis harringtonii, assembly GCA_002018265.1. Lineage (NCBI taxonomy): Eukaryota > Fungi > Ascomycota > Sordariomycetes > Microascales > Ceratocystidaceae > Ceratocystis > Ceratocystis harringtonii. Next base: position 9,602 of record MKGM01000477.1, on the reverse strand, counting down.
CCCGTTGCCCGGCCCACAAACCCTTTGCGGCTTGCGCCTACCAACCAGGGCAGGCCAACCAGCCCAGGCCAGCTACGTAGCTCGTTCAGCGCGCCGAGCAGCTGGATGTTTTGCCGCGCCGTTTTAGCAAAGCCCAAGCCTGGATCGAGGATTATGCGCCACCGGCGTATGCCCGCTTCCTCGGCGGCGCGTACGCGTGCCACAAGCTCGGAAGCTACTCCACCCACCACGCCACCACTAGCAGTGTAGTCAGTCATGTCCTGCATTGTGGCGGGTGTGCCCCGCATGTGCATCAGACACACAGTGCACCCCAGTCGTGCCATTGTGTGCAACATCTTGGGATCCATCTGTCCAGCAGAAACGTCATTAATGATGTCCGCGCCGGCCTTGATTGCAGCCTCAGCAACTGCGGCGCGGTAGGTGTCGATGCTTATAGCCACAGACTTGCCCTCGGGCAGGGAGCGGATGGCATGGATGGCAGGGAGCACACGAGCAATCTCCTCGTCAGTTGTAACTTGGGGGGTGCCGGGGGCGGTTGATTGACCACCAACATCAAGAATTGTAGCGCCGCTAGCAATGGCTGTTGATATCCTAGCAGGCAATGATGATTGAGTATTTACACCGCCGTCAGAAAACGAGTCGGGTGTGACGTTTAGAATGGCCATCACATGGGTCCTTCTTGTTGCTTTGAATGAAGACATAGGCTCCATGGTAGGCGAAAGCGGTGTCAAAGGAGATATATTCTCATCAAAGGGAAGTTTATTCAGATAATGCTGCACCAGTTTCCGTGGCTTTTCCGGATAGAGGGGCTTGTCGGGGATGAGCCTAGATCATCATGAGTCAACAAATGCTCAGCTATGTAATCCAACGCCAAGATGTCCAGTACTTACTCAGCCAAAGGTCGGAGAACAAATTCGCGCTCTCGGATCCCAATATGTGGCACATTGAGTCGGTCATTGTTGATTTTCTGGTTTCCGTATAGCAAGATATCCAAATCGATGTTTCGCGGGCCCTTGTCAATTACTTTGTGCCGGCCCATGGTATTCTCGATATCCTGGAGCGTATCCAACAGCTCCATCGGTCCGAGGTGAGTTTCGACCTGCGGCTTATCTTAGCGTTGATTCACCCTGCCACTCTGCCCACAGCTGGGTCACAAACTCACCTCGCAAGCTCCGTTCACAAACCGGTCTTGGTCTACGACGTACATGGGAGCAGTCTCCCACAGGCTGCTTGTGCGTTTGACTCGAATTCCCCTTTTGTCCATCTCGCGACATGCTCTCTCAATCTCGGCGAACCGGTCCCCCATGTTGCTCCCCAACGCAATATAAGCCGTTGTTGTACCCTCTGCATTTTCAGGCTTCGGGCTCCCACATCCGCCCCCACAGCACGCGTATCGCCGCTGCTGCGACAGCTCCAGTACCACACATGAGTCGGCCTGGCCCAGGGACCTTTTCCGCAAAAAGCCGCATCTCTGCAAGTGGTATGATTGCTGTGGGCTTATTAAACGTGTGCTGGTGCTGAGCGTGCAGCGCTGCTGGTAGTGCACGTTTCTGCAGGGAGCGAGAAGGCCCAGAGACCGTCGGAGGCTCATGCTGGAAATGCGATAATTTGGGCCTCAAAAGAACTCCATATTTGACCTGATGGCCAAAACACCATGGTTAGAGTCGAGCGTCTTGTGATAGAGATTGGATAAGTGCAGGGTTATCACCCTAGGTCCACTACAAGGGCTTTTTTTAACCCTAGTGCACGCAAGAACATACAATCCCCCAAGCCCTAATGGTATGTGCCAGACCCTAACCTGGCACTATGTCATGTGAAGCTACTCCATTCTCCATTGCATTGCATCACGCTGTCAAAAAGTTGGGGAAGCGGCCGAACTTTTCCACGCCACATTTAAAGCCTAGTGCTGCGTCACGGGACTTTCTATCAACTCAGCCTCGGCCGATGAGCTGTAGTATAGTAAGTTTAGACAGAAGGCGCCTGTGCTGTCTAGATATTGAAATGGTAGCCGAGGCCCCGCCAAGGTGGTGTCTAATTGTGGGTACTATGTATGGAACTGAGCAATCTACGTGCAGCTAATAATAGCTCATACAGCACGAGCCTTGGCTACAATTTAAAATACAGTTGTTAAACAGGGACACCACCACAGGTGCAATGCCAGCTCTGTGATGTTGACATTGATTGAGTCAGCTTCACTCAACCTACTCACTCAACTTCACTCAAGGAATATGCGAATCACATGACCTTGCGTTCCGTTCAACAGGGACGTCATGGCCCTGTTTCGGATGAGCAACTTTGCCTAAAGGAGCATAGCATTTCACTCCACTTTTGTCCTGCATCTGACAGTTTTGAAGTGAAGCCTCGGTTCGGCTCAAGCATACTAAATAATTTGCCTGGGCATGTGCTGTTGGTATGGGTTTGTTTAACTGTCTTGGGCTTTTACGCTTTGGGTGAAGGCGTTTGGAGAAGCACAAGCCGAGCTAATATAGGACTGCTTCTACCCTGCTTGTAGAGAATGGCTAACATTGCGGGCTTTTTTAATTTTTGTCCATCTTTTTAGGCTCTTTAGACCGATTTGCATCATAAGGGGCACTTTCTCACTTTCTGCTTTCCAGGGGAACGTCATAGTTTAAATAAAGTCGCGATTCTCACCTTCTTCTTTCTCTCTCTTCTCCATCCAACTACTCATTCAAACACACACCCATCATATTCGCAATGGCATCTCCGCGTAAGGCCTTTTCTACATGCGCTTGTCATCATCCTTGGCTTTGTCCAGTCTACTACGTCTTGCTAACAGGCTTCTCTCGCCTCTCTAACAGAACTCATCCGTACTCCTCTTACTGATGTCTTTAAGATCAAGCATCCCATTCTGCTGGCTGGCATGAATGTGGCTGCTGGCCCCAAGCTGGCAGCCGCCGTGACCAATGCTGGCGGTCTTGGTGTGATCGGCGGCATGGGCTACACCCCCGACATGCTGAGAGAGCAAATTTCCGAGCTCAAGGAACACCTTGACGACAAGAATGCGCCGTTTGGCGTTGATCTCCTACTTCCTCAAGTAGGTGGCAACGCGCGCAAAACGAAGTGAGCATCTTCACCCCCCCCCCCCCGGTTTCTTCTGCGCCTACCGCCAGTCGTGTTTTGTGCTAACTGCGCATCTCTCCCATACAGCTATGATTACACCAAGGGCAAGCTCGATGGACTTGTCGATGTGCTCATTGAGTCCGGCACCAAGCTCTTCGTTTCCGCCGTCGGAGTCCCGCCCAAACACGTCGTCGATCGCCTCCACGCAGCTGGCATTGTATACATGAACATGGTCGGCCACCCTAAGCACGTGCAAAAGTGCCTGGACCTCGGGGTAGACATTATCTGCGCCCAGGGCGGTGAAGGTGGTGGCCACACTGGCGATGTGCCCACCACCGTGCTGATTCCTGCCTGTGTCAAGGCCTGCCGTGGCTATAAGTCGCCCGTGACTGGTGGCCCCGTGCAGGTGCTTGCCGCTGGCGGAATCTCAAACGGCCCGCTACTAGCCGCATCGCTAGCGATGGGTGCTACCGGAGTCTGGGTTGGCACGCGCTTTATCCTAACCAAGGAGGCTGGTGCGCCCAAGGAGCACAAGGAGGCAGTGCGCACTGCGGGCTACACTGATACTATCCGTACTCTTATCTACACTGGCCGGCCACTGCGCGTGCGTAAAAACCCCTACATCATTGATTGGGAAACCAACCGCGCCAAGGAAATCAAGGACCTGACATCCAAGGGCAAACTCCCCTTTGAGTATGACCAGGAGAAGCTCGAGGAGAAGAACCCCGATGATGACAGCCTGGACCAATACCGCCCGTGGCTTATGGGCAAGTGTGCGGCTGTGGTCGACAAGGAAGTCTCTGCCAAGGAGGTCGTTGACGAGCTTGTACAGGACGCAGCACAGATACTAAAGGACAATGCCAAGTTGGTGTCCAAGTTGTAAATGTCTGTCCGGTTCTTGCCCGTCTCCCTTCTTGTGTGTCCTTATTTTGTGCTTTTTCCTTCATTCTTGGCCTATATTTGCTTGATATCTAAGCCGCCTGGTGATTGTGCTATTGCCATGTTTGCCTTACAGAGAAAGGCGTTGGTGTTTTCTATTTTTTGTATTTTATTTTTTGCGCTTTAGCAATGTCGAGAGAATTTGTCACCTAGAATTATCCGGCCTCTTCCCCTTTCCTCGCATGTGTGATCAGCCTGTGACTGGCCGTGGTGCTCTTTTCCTAGAATGTAGGGTATCTTTCAGTTGGACTCAACTTGAATTTCCCGAGATCTCACTAGCATCGGGCCACGTGAATCAACCAAACAAACCATGTCAATTACAAAAAAATAAATTTTCTAGCGTCTTTCTAAACAGCATAGTCAAGTGCCGTCGACACGGCCAACCAGGTGGAAATCAAAGCAGAACACACAAGCTCAGGTAGGTGGAAGAAAGGAGAGTGGAAGCGAAGTCGGAGAAGGGAGGCTAGTGCAGTTTTGCGTGACAAGAAACAGGAAATCAAGCAACAAGACCAAACAAGTTACAAAGTAGCAGAACTAAAAGAAAAGGTGGAAGAAAAAAAATATAAAACAAAAAAAAAGACTGCAAATAGGGGATCAATGAACCTCAGGTCGGCTTTGCTCTGGTGGTTCGAGTGAGTCCAGCTCAGGCCAAGAAAAAGACAAACGGCAAAGACACTAGCATCAGGGTTGTTTATGGGAACATCCAACCTCTAAACACAAACATCAAGGGCAAAAAACAAAAAAAAGGGGACCGTAAATTCCACCGTGACTGTCATAGCGTTTCCTACCATTCTTCCCTTTAGTTGCCCAAGTACTGCCGAATGGCACCCTGCAGCTTGACAGCACCGTCGCCAAGAGCGCTGGTCAACGTCTCCAGATCGTCGCCGGCTGTGATGCCAAACTGGCGGATAAAATCCTTGGCCACACTCTCCAGATCACCGTAGTCCTCGGCCATGTCTTCCTCGTCCTCGGGTCGGCCAAAGTAGGCATTGGACGAAATTGCGGTCGCGCCCTCAAAGCCCTGTAGCCGCGACTTGGCCTCGCTCTGTGCCGAGGGGTCGTAGGCACCCTTGCCAAAGAACTCGTCCGATGAGATGCCCTTTTGTGAGCCAAACTTCTTGCGCGCAAAGTCGTCGCTGTCATCAGCCTGTTTCGCCTTGATAGGACCGACAGAGCCAAAACCACCCGTGCCCTTTTTCGCCGCTGCTGAACTGCCACCAGCACCTGCTTTCATGCCAACCTGTCCGAAACCCAATCTCGCAATTCCCATGCCAAGACGCTCGGTATCAGCAGTGGACTTTTCGCGGGTGCTGGTAGAGCCAAATCCGCCACGTGATGGGCTCGTGGGAGTCGCAGACAGAACATTAGACGCCTCGGGCTTGGTTGATTTGGCAGCGGCAGCTTCGATGGCCGCATCCTCAGCTTCGGGATCATAGCCAAGCTTGGCAATGCGCTCGGCTTCTTCCTTGGCCTTCTTCTCGGCCTCGTCGAAGTCAATGGTATCGGCACTTACAACCTTCTTGGCACCAAGCTTGGTAGCAACCTTCTTGGCACCTAAGACATTCTTGCGAGGAGCAGGGCCAGTCTTGCGCAAGGCGGCAGAAGTAGTGACACGGGCTGCAGGTTTAGGCGCTTCGCTATCGGGCTTAGCAAGTGGCGAGCCGGTTCTGTTCATGGGAGAAGCGGTGCGGCTAATGACGGGCGGGGTGTTGGTGCGTGAAATAGGCGGTGTGGGCTTCTTGATAGTTGGTTTGTCCCAAGAGGAGAAAAAGTCATCGTCAGCTTCAGTACTCGGGGTTTCGGCGTCGGCATCGGCATCGAGAACAACTTCAGAAGGGAATCTAGATAGTAAAGTGACGAGTCAATATAGCTGACTACACGAATGACGCAAAACTAAAAGAAAAGCATTCGCATACTCCTTAGCATCACGTGCAGCCCGGCGCTTGAGTTCATCCTTGTATTTGGAAGCCGCGGCAGAATGATACTTGGTCTTGGGGTCCTTGCTGTTGAGGGCAGCCGAGCCACCATTCTGCTGGAAGAACTTGGTGGCTGACTCATTGCCACCAACCTTCATCATACGGAGCTGATCCCATTGCCACTCTGCAGTAGCACACATGCCCCAGTGTTAGCAATTGTCGACGACGAGGAAACGGATTGATTGTTGCGCGGCTGTGTGGACGTACGATCGAGATTTGTCGAGCGGACAAACGAAATATGTACACCGAGGTTACGGTGGTTAGCAGAGCAGTCGAGACAAAGGTAGATTCCAAAGGGCACCGAAGTCCATGTCGGGTTCTTCTGGCTACAGTCGAAGCAGATCTAAAAGTGGCCGTGATTTGATCAGCATTGCAATTCACATCAGGTCTCAATGACTAGCCAGCCGCATGGTTCAATGTGCCGCCATTTGCAGATTGATATACCTTATTCGCAGGCTTCGTCTTCAGCTTTTCGAATATTTTCATCGACTGTTGCTTCGATGCTAGGGCGCTCATTGTGACCGATATTTTGTCGCTTGGAAAGGTGGCGTCAAAGGGGGAGGGGGTAAGGTAGACTGTGTATTAGTATCTGTTACAGGGGACTGGTTGATTTGAAGCCTACGACAAGTTATCTTTAAGCTTGTAGATGAGGACCAGAGAAAATAGAATTACGGCAAGGCAATATTTTGGATAAAAGCAAGCAAAAAAGGGATAAAATGATTCAAAAACAAGGAAGACTTAAGCAGTCGAGTAATTGGGGAGGGGGCCAGATGATTGCGGCTCTCAGGAGGCTTGATCGAATAGAAGTTGAATGAAGTTAAGGTGGCATGAAAAGAAACGCTAATCCTGATTGGGCTACAGGGCACGGTCATTCTGCCGGGCGGTGAAGCCACTGTCAAGAAGCTTTGCAGGCTATGGAATGCGCCTGTCACACAAAGCTCAGAGCCAAGAAGCGTTGTTAATATAGAGAGCCTCTCGATTTATTTGCTTTTTTCTCACTGTAATCAATATCGACTGTGGCCTGCACTTGTCGATAGTTGCTGCAACATGATCACCCCCCGCTTGAGTCAGACTACGGAACGGCTAACTACTACGGCCCTTGCTAGCTCCTTGCGCCCGGTGATCGCAAACTCACACCACAGTGCGACTCATAGTTCCCTAGGATTTTCAACATGGAGCCCTAGATCTCAGCCAAAGCACCAAGCCCAGGCTTCTGTTCAATCTCAAACTGCAACCCTGCAACCACGTCGCCGCCTAGTCACTGCTTTCAACGACGATGGCGTAGTTCCATGGTCTAAACTGTCACTCCGAGAGAAAACGTCCCGCGCTACCCAGCAAAGCTTCAATTTCGCTGTTGTTTCAGCTGGCGTGGTCCTGACCGTATGTTCCCTTCTAGCCTGAGAGATCCTGGGTAGCTGCTAATATGACCTAGGCCGCCGTTGTATATGTTCTCTTTGATGAGGTCTTTGCGCCGGAGAGCAAAGTTGCACAGTTCTCAAGAGCAGTGTCGTTAATTAAGAAGGACCCCAGGTGCATAGCCATTCTTGGCGATCCTGAGGATATCTGGGCGCATGGCGAGCCAACAGCAAACAAGTGGCAACGGTCACGGCCAATTTCGTGAGTGCTCAATACATGACATACATGACTCTCAGGTCGCAAGAGCATTATTGACCAGAAAGTAGATCGACACTTGAGAAGGACTCACGCGATGTAGAACACCTCATCATGCAATTCTATGTAAGCGTGCCACAACCGCAAGCTGTAGCCCACTTGCTGCTTGCCGTACTAACATTCTTGAATTTAGGTGGAGGGCCCAAAAGCAATGGGAGTTGTACATCTTCACATGTCACGACGTCCTAGGACCGACGACTTTGAGTACAAATATCTCTTCCTCGATGTCAAAGGCCACGATAGGGTTTACATCAAACGAGACGAAACTAAAGGTCGTAGTAAAAAGCCATTCTCATTTCTTGGCGCCAGTTGGGGCTGATATGGTTTGCTGGTCTGGTTGAAAGAGCTTCTCGCAATGGAGCCTCCAAGTCACATCCAAGCTTGTTACACAAATGCAAATGACAATGCTCCTGGAGAGACAAAAACTGTAACAATAGTGTGAAATTAATTGAATGATTTAAATAGCTAGTGTCTAGATCGGAGGATGTGCATGGCTCTGCAAATGGATAACGCCTAACTTTGGAGCACTTGTACAGGAGTATGTGGATGTATACTACTTTGCGTCCACTTGCTATGATGCAGGGGTGGCACAATAGCATGCTTCTAGCAGAAGCGTATGGCTGACTTCACCCCTCGAACACCCACCGGTCGGCCAGACTTTAAAAGTATGCATATATTGCAAGTATCTTTTGTAATTTTCCAGAATCGAACATTTGAGCCTGAGGGCGTACCTGTCTTAGTATTTGCTACCTATTCTTCTTGTTCTGTAGCGACTCTTGTAGAAACCATTGGCTTTCAGCATGGGGGATAGGCCTTGGCAGAGTACAGTAGCTTCGTTCTTTTATGAGCTCTACTATGGCAGTATCATCATTCTCTCCTGTGGTCAGTAGACGAGAAGAAAGTCCCGAGCACGTTCCATTGGGGCCTTCCTCAACATCTCTTGATTTGACTCATTCAGCTCCTCCGTGACATTATCTACCCTCTATCCTTCACCTTCGTCTCCTCCCCCACTGCATAACAGAGCGAGAAAATTAACAGAAAATAGAAGCGAGGTGCAAAGAGACAAAGAAATAAAGAAACCAACATAGCGCCCGGAACTATGACAATATAGTCCGTCTACAGCTATATATCTACTAGATACACTCGCTATGTCAAATCCAGTTTCTCTGACAAGTATTTACAAGATTCATCGTCTGTAAGATGCCCCCGTAGTGTCGCCTAGGGCCCGCGTAAATGACAGAAGCTATTTGGGTTGCTGTAGTTTGGCATCTAAATATTTGTCTCGACGCCTTCACTGTAGCTAACCTAAGCACGGAGCTGCTCAAAGCTGTCATATTCAGAACGTGCTGTCAGTATCATGGGTGTTGTGCCCCGGCGCAGTCCTTTCATCCGGCCCACGTCAAGTGGCTTTAGAGGTCACAATAGCTCTCCGAAATGGCTAGTCTTTAAGCATTTGTTCTCATTTGCTTGTCAAAGCCAGCCCCAAGCGATCTCTTGCTCCAGAGTCTTTCTATCGCTGAAGACATTGTGATTGTGGTCTTGAGGGCTAACAGCTCTTAACTCTTGTAGCCAGTTTTGGCCAGCTAGTCAGCCGCATCGTTGCCCGAAACTCAAGTCCCTTGGAGCTCACAGTGCCCCGTTGCCTAGATAAAATGCCGAGCTTCTTAGCCTGTCTTCTCTTGCCGCAGAGATGTGTTTTGACCGGAGTGCAATTGAGCTGGGGAAGCAAGTCGTTTACAGTTCCGGCGCAGTTTTCGCCTTTTGTTTGTATGTATTATTTAACGTCCACCTCGCCCATTGTTATTGTTATTGTATTGATTAACGTCTACCTACTGTTATTTCGCAGTAATACGACGGCGTGTTCCGGACAGAAGCGGCTGGTTGATGTCATCTTCCAGTAGCATCCGGGCGGTCAGCAGTTGCAGGTTTGCTTAG
>MKGM01000475.1:0-12752 GCA_002018265.1 Ceratocystis harringtonii | reverse complement strand
TTTAGTCAAGGGATACTACGGTATAGGTATGACACATATCTATTGTGTATATGCCTTTTTCTTTTTCTATGCGTACGTCTACTACTTGCATCCATTGTCTTTTCTCGAGGCTTCTCATAATTCTTGATAGAGGATCCCCATGATGTCTGCTTTAGAGCTATCAGGCTCCCGTATCGCCAAGGCAAGAATCAAAGTTGAGCGGGGTGTCAAAAAGCTAGTTAATACAAGACTCCCGCTGTACTTGCTGGCCTGTCATGGCCACGAAGTAAGCAACGTTCACTGCTCGTTTAGGGGAAAGGAAGCACTAGTTCTTACCAACCTCCAGTTGCCACGCAAGTGGACTAAGAAGATGGATACACCAAGATATTGTATATACTTCTAGTTACACATACATAACTATGGTTACACGAAGTCCTGACCTCAACGAAAACCCGACCGCAATCTTGTATCTTGTGCAAAAACCAATGAAGCTCTACGAGAATAATCCTTCACAAAGAACCTCTGACTACAGCCTTGGTTTTAGCCTTGTCTCCCCCACTGCATTCAAAGTACCGTCAAGTTATAAGGTAACTAGTAACGCGAGCTCCTGAAGCTTTTGCAGCGTCAGCGCGTTTCCAGGCAAACCTTCATAGCATATCTTCTTGGAACTTATCATACCTAGTTCAATACAATGATGCATAACTCCAGCCTCTTCTTGTATAGTCTTGTTCCTACCTCCATTTCCAGACTCTTCACCAAGTTTGACAGCAGTGGAATCTGCCAATAACTCTCAAGAGGCTTATGCAGATGAGCCGAAGAAGCAGCACACACTAGAAAACAAAGAAGATACCTCAACAGTAGATTGCTGTAGTCTCAAGCTATCGCTTTGGGGGATATAAGCACGAACTATTCGATTACCAACCTCCTGTGGTCGTACTTCTCAGCTCGTACGGTACAGCTATTCAATCGGCTTCGTTTGTACAGAGCCATTCAAGGAAAGATTGACTTCCTGATCCCCTTGTAGATCATATGCTCTTTGTATGGTGTAAAACGGGTGGACATGACGCAGTGCCATCTCCTAGGCTAGCCTACAGTTGACTACAGGATCGTTGAGCACTCCTTCAAGCATACCCATAGATCGATCCACGCCAAGAAATTGGCATTCTGTGCCTTCTGTCTTTGCAATAGCTACCTTAGTAGCTGTGAGTAGCGGCGTGGGATCTTGGCCTAAGAAAACGTACGTTAATATACAAGGACATGAATGGGATGCTTTGAAGGCCAATTACCACAGCGCTCTTTTGGAGAATAATAATCATCCAACTCCTCTACTCAGCTCTCTCGTCGACTATCCATTCGGTCAAGTGCTCTACTGCATCGCCTCTCACTTGATACAGCCAAACAAAAGGCTTGATATGGTGATAGGCGTGATATCAAGCAAGCTACTTTTCTCCTCGCTCTAGTTCCCCGTCTGCGCATTTCCTGCTTGTGAGCTCGTGGGGCTCGCTAGTTTGCTAGTTATAGGCCCGTCTATCTAGCCCCAGGTTTTTATCACAAATATGCATGTATTGAGAGCTCTCACTTTACAAGCTTGGCGCTACACCTAAATAGCCTAGGCGGTAGTGATTGTCCTGAACCGCAGGCTAGACTACGCATCCACAAGTGGCACTCCAGGCCAACGGCCGTTGGACTTGGAATAACAGGTCCGATAGGAACAGTAGGTAGTATTGTCTTGGCAAGGGCTGGCCTACGGCCAGCCAGCACCCACACCATGATTTCATTGCATCCATTAGAAGGCACACCATCCCGTGTTGCCGGCCAGCCAGAAGTCTGGTTGCTCCTGAATCCTTGTGGCCCGAGGTGCACTATGCGGCATGTCTGCAGTACCTTCTTGTCCTACTATTCCTAATCCAGTGCGTCAGAAAAGGCTTCTGTCTACTGTCTACTGTCTACTGTCTACTGTCTACTGCCTTCTGCCTTCTGCCTTCTGCCTTCTGTTTTAGTCCATGCTGACATCTAATCAATCCGCCAGACCACGATCTGTCGGCAACAATGACAGGGACTCCCGAACCATTTTGACATCCCACTCATGCATTCACACATATAGACATTGCACCTTGTACCGTTGATCTAGGGCCGAGTCAAGTGAAGAGAAATGAAGTTCTTTTTCCCACATCCACTTCTTCCACCGCTAAAGGTCCACCAGGAGCAGATCCTGACAGGACACAAGAAGATGCATAGATATGGACAGGCCAGGGAAAGAGTATGGTGGAGAGGGTAGGGCAGGAAAGACTCACTCTAGTAAAAGGCCGATCATCATCGGTCATGCGTAGCAGGCGGGAAGATGTTTGGTGCATTTCGTTTGCGTTAGGGCCGACTTTGACAGGCGGCGGAAGCGATGGGTCAGTGTCGTCGTACGGCTGCGAAGCAAAAGCAAAGGTGACGGGGCCGCCTAGGTGCACAGATTGCTGGTGCCTTTTGTGATGGGGTGAGCCAGACGACAAAGGCGTCTCGGTGGTGGTGGTGGTGGTGGTGTCGACGTTAGGTAGAGGAGACACAGCAAAGCCACTGGCACTTCCAACTGTAGCAGCGCTTCCACGTCTAAGAGAGGACCGGGAGGACTGAGGCGACAAACTCTGATCGGCTTGGGCGGGGGGGGCCAGCAGATTAGTGAATGACGAGTTGCTCTGGGCTGCGATTGACCTCGGGTTGTTAGAGTGGGAGGCAGCAGACGAGTCGGTGAGTGTGCCGAGAGCGTTAAAGGCAAAAGCCAGCAGGTTCTTAGTCTGCGAAGCCGTGTATGAAATGCTTCGGTTGCGCGAGGACGATAGTGACAAGTTCAACGACTGGCGGCGAGACACAAGCTTGGCGTTGGAGAGGGCAGCCGGCGGCGGGGCTTGGATGGGAGAATTAGTGCTGGAGAACAGCGCGGAAAAGGCTGAAACAGCAGAGGAAGCAGTAGTAGTAGTAGTAAGCGCAGAGGCGGGCTTGGCAATAGGAGAAGGGGAGGAGGATGGGGGGGAAGGTGAAGCAACAGCAGCAATAGAAGCGGGAGTAGGAGGAGATGGATGTTGGGATGCTATGGCTGAGGAAGAGTCCATCTAAAAGAGGAGGGCACGAAGACAAGGGAGAGGAAAAGGAAAGGAAAAAGAAAAGAAGCCACTAAAAGGGCGGGAAGGAGAATATAAAGAAGGATGGAGGGGAGGGCGTAGTGGATATATGTAGAAGAACGAAGAGACTCAAAGGAGCAGCAGCGGAGAAAGCAACGGGAATGGGCCGCAGCTTAAAACATAAAACAAGTCAACAAAAAAGAAGTCCCACATAGAAAAGGATCTAGCGACTTTTTTATTTCCTTTTTATCTTCAGGAAAGGCCAGCAAGTGTTTCTCGGGAATCAGTGGTTGCGTGCGCGCAGGAGAGGAGGAGACAATCAATATAAGGCGCCAAAGGAAGAAAAAGGGAAAGAAAAGAAAGGAGAAATAAAATAAAATAGAAGAGAAAATACACGGCGTAGTAGGCGGATGTTGGTGTGTGATGGAAGACGCAAGGCTAGGATCACGATGAGATCAGGCGGTAAAATGAAAATAAAACAAACGATAAAGGGAAGAGGAACAGAGGAATAGAAAAAATTGCATAGATAAAACGAAATGAAGACTGGAGGGGGGGCGACGATGTACATAAAGAAACAACAGAAAGAAGATGGAAGCAAGCCCAGGAGCCCCAGGAGCCCCAAGAACAACCAAGAACAACGCCGCCATGATTCATCGTTCTCTTTTCTCTTTGGGCAGGTGGGCCGATCAAATGCCCTGGAATTAACCGAGCGCACACAAAAAAGAATGTCTCCAGAACATAAAAAGAAAATAAGAGAAAAGGATAAAATAGATTAATACATTCGTCATTTAAAAGGGGCCTAGCCCAAACTTCCCTCAAACTAGCCACATCCCAGCAAAGACAATGTGCAGACAGGGCCACGGCGATGTTTGGGGCGTAGCAATGCAAGTGGAGATAGCTGGGGGGGTGTTGCAAGGGCAAAGAGCGTCAAAGGAGAAGAGTGAGCAGAGCAGAGCAGAGCAGAGCAGAGCAGAGCAGAGCAGAGCAGAGCCGGATTCCAGGCCAAAGCACGCACGGAAAATGAGCAGGAAAGGCGTGTGCAGTGCAGATGCCCAGAGTCCGAGATAAGGAAGGGAGGGCATCGATGCAGGTGGGCTGCACGTGGATGTGTGCAATGCTGTGTGCAGGTTTAGGTGGGAGGGGACAGCAGGCAGGCAGGCAGGCAGGCAGGCAGGAAGACAGGAAGACGGAAGACAGGAAGACGAGCAAGCAGGCAGGCAGGGAGACAGGCCGGCAGGCCGACAAGCAGGCGGGCAGACAGGCAGGCAAACAGACAAGCAGCCAAGCAGCCAAGCAGACAAGCAGACAAGCAGACAGCAGCCAACCACCTCTCATCTGTAGCCAGCTCCCCCCTCTGCTTTCCTTCTTTCCATCCCTCTCATATTCCTCATTTGCCCGCTCATCCTCTTGTCAGCCTGTCAAGATCATCAGAGTCGTCTCCCTCCCATGGCATAGAATTGCCCTAGGGCCATGTACCCTCTTTGCCATGTTCTTGTTTCCTTCTTTTTGTCCTCCTTTTTTGTCCTTCTTTGTCCCCGTGTCATCTCCCCCTACACCTTCTCTTCTTCCTTCTTTTGCATCCGTACTTCTCAGCCAATGACGCCACTATCTCTTGCCCTCTGAACAGCCAGAAGCACCACCGCCAAAAAAGCCACATGGTCAGACAACCAAAGGAAAAAGCCCTGGCCACCCTCCCTCCCTGGCCTTGCAATCTTTTCTCTATGATTCCCCATCCTGACTGGGAATGCTGCCTGTAACCGAGTTGCCTCCAGACTGCAGTCCAACTTCAGAAAGGAAGAAAGGAAGGGAAAAAAAACTCAGCAACCAAACCAGGGTTCTGCTCTGACGGCAGAGAGAACTGGGTGTGTACTTATAAAAAACAAAAGGCGAAGAAGGATGGGCTGGGTGCACTGTCGTCTGCTGTCTACAAGGTAGAAGAAAAGGAAAAAGCCAGTAGCCAAATGAAAAGAAGAGGAAAAAAATAACAATAATTCCCATAGCAGCATGCGAGAAAATGCATTAGGTGCAAGCTCGTGATCCGCCGAGGGCGCCAGCCAATGCCCAACAGCGAGCGCCTCTCGTCGAGCATACTTTACACCGAGAACTATCAGCGCATAAAGGCCAGAACCGCCCAACCCAAAAAGACTTGACAAAATAGGTAATTCGTCGCTTCATCATTTCCAAGGCAGTCTCTTGGCAACGTTGAGCGGGGGGGAGGCCATCCCATCCTGCCCTACGCGTGCATCGACAACGCGCCTTTGCCATCACCTCCCCTCTACACATCGTGCTTGCCCCACCATGTCACGTTCCTGGCTTTATGTGATGGAACGGGGCTATCTACCCAGCGGCACCTGTCTCTTTTGCCCTTTTTCTGTGCAGGTCGATGCCCTCCTCTCCTCTCCTCTCCTCTCCCCTCCTTCCCTCAAGCAGTCGCAGGAAAGAAAAAGAAGCCCGCGGTGCCGGCTGTTCTCTTTGCGCACCGTGCCATATTGCACGTGGCAGCCAATGCGAGACACGGAGCGAAGAACGACAGTCCATGCCACGGGACAATGAGCATCTATCATCTATCTGCATCGATGCCCAGTTCCAGTTATGCCATAAGCACACCACAGCATGGTATAAGAAAAATATGGCAGCCAATGCGGGCAATTGAAAAATATAGCTTGATTCTCGCCTTGTCTCGCAAGCTAGCCAGACATACCAACAAATCTTACACGGGGAGAGGCGGGGACGGGCTTCTTTTTTTCCTTCTATCCCCCTGCTCCGTTCCCCGTTCCCCGTTCCCCGTTCCCCGTCTCTTCCCTCATACCCGCATCAACCATCAATCAATCTGTGTCTTTCATCTCTCCGCTTTTCTCATGCTTCCTATGCCCCTCCTAAAAATAGACTTTGATGGATAACAGAGATCAAGGCAATGGCAACGGATGAGAGAAAATCTACTTGCTACAGAAGCTGGACCGCGCTCTGCTTACCCCCTACTTGGCAAGCAACACATACCATGGCAATATAACACCCATCTTCTTATGGCCCACAGGACAGTGCAAAACAGTAGAAGTCAGCCGTCTCACGCAGACATCCGGACCGGCGCGCACGTCTCGTCCGAGTTATTACTAAATTTCCCAAGAAACAAACAAGAAACGGTAGGCCAAAAAGACGACGTAGCAGACAACATGAAAGATGGCAAGGAGGGGTACAAAGGCAGGCAGGCGTCAAGGATTTGAAGGGAGGGAGGGGGTGTGGTGCAACCCACCAACGAAGCGATAATTTGGAATAGACACATTCCTAGAGACAGAAATGTGTGCATTGTTCTGCTGTGGGCGAATCGGTAACATGGGATGGGAAGGGAGACAGGGCAAGGAGAAAAAAAAAAAAGCCAGAAGACGGGCTGTCAGTTGCTGAGGGTGGTGTGGTGTCTAAGACTATATGCTGGCACTATTGGTGGGACAGATGTCGCCAAACGGTGTGCAGAAGACACAGGAGTAAGACCCTAGAAAAAAGAGAGCTTGAGGCAATGGGAAGGCAATTCATGGGCCAGCCCCCAAGCCGCAAACAGACAGCCCGGCGCATGCTGTAAGCATTGGATCAGCAGCATAACGCCCTGCCTTACTCTGTCCCACCTTCTGGCTAGCCCATCTTCTTCGCTTTGTTCCTACTTCTTTCCTGACATGATCTAATCTCATGCCATGTTGTGGATGGATGCGACGTCCAGCCTGAGTCCTGCTTGGGGAGGAGCTCTTGGCTTCGGTCTGGGCTGCCAAAGTCCCTTCTTCTTTTTCCTCCCTCTCTTCATACTGAATTCTATTTTTTTCTACAAAACCAAGATACAGCTTAATTCATGGATCAATAAAGCTGAGTTTCGCCAGCTTCAGGCCTGGAGGCGATGAAAGTAAGGGAGAGAAAGCCCTAGGAGCACTCTGGAATGGGCAGGGAAACGTGTGAGCTGTCTTTGTTTCAGACGATCTTCTACAACGCAGTATTCTCTTTTGTTCTTTACGATATGACGGTGCTGGCAAATCAGCTAAATGGAGTGCAAGTATAGTGCTAAAACGGAAGAAAGAACACCAGAGTGACGAAAAGAAGAAAAACGAAGCTGCCTCTACCACCCAAGTTTATATCCATTGTCAGCAGGCGGTCTCTGTTAGGCGGCCCTCTTTGGTAACGTGCCATCCAAACCTCGGCTCCCTTCGACAGGAAGGACCCCAAGGCAAAGACTCCATGGAGGGGCATAAATGAAAGAAGCTGGAAGCAGAAATAGCCGGAGCTATGGATCAACCAAGGGAGGCCGAGAAGACTTTTGGGTTTACTATAAGGTAGGAAAGCATGCAGGTGGATGGGGTATTGGATCGTAGGAGAGGGCTTTTTGGATTGACACAAGAATCAAGATCTAAGAGGAATAGGAAAAAGAACTCGGCTGGAAGTGAGTTTGGATCATGGGCGCTGCAGACACAGCGAACAAACAGCGTCAAGAGACGCCGCCAGCCCTCACGCTCACAGTCTCTCTGCCTACCGAGCATTGGCATGCTTGGGGAAAAAGAAAACGGTAATTCGCGCCAGAGGATAAAAGCCTATCAGCCAGAAACAAAAGCAAACTTCTTTCTCCGCCATTTTATGCATAGTGCCTAGCCAAATCCTTGCTCGCCACGCTCCCCTCGCGTGTTTTGAGCCATGTGGCTTAATGTTGTCGGAAGGACGTATGCATATAAAGTTGTATTTGCTAAGCTTTTTTGTACTGCTGTTATGCTGGCCCTTTGTTTTTTCTTCGCTGTACTTGCTCTATGTACACGTGTACATATGCAATGTGCCGCCATAAGGAAGCTTCTTTCTTGTTGTACGCACTTTACCAAGAGAAGAGAAACCACATGAACACTTCTAAGCGACAGACCCGACAGAAAACAACAGCCTGCAGTGAATGCACCGTAGACCGTTGGGCTTTAATATATTCAGCAATATTTGCGGACCCTGATACATATTACATATCTGGTGCGTCTCTTGCTATTGACCCTACGATGATAAAATGCTAGCCTGGCGACCTCTTGGATGCAGGCGCCGGTTTCACTTGCACCTGGCCGATTAATCACTGCTGAATCAGCACAACCCTGGTTACCGGTCTGTCTCTTTTTTGTCGATCTTGCCTTTTTTTTTTTCTTTTTTCTTTTTTCTTTTTTCGTTCACCAAGCCCAATACTATGCATACAGTTAATACCTCCGCTTCTTGGAATATCCCCTAGCTTTGTTCTTGTCTCTTTGTCTCGCCCGCCTGCACATGCATACAGGACAATGCGACGTGCATGCATGCATGGTGTATGCATAGCATGCGTACACGCTCATGTATGCGAATGCTACCTTTCCTGGCCAAACCAAAACCCATGTTTGGGAAGCCCTCAACGAAGAGTTCTTTCAAATCTTTTCATGAGACCTTGTTTCAGTTAAGATGCAGAAGGAGAGAAAAGAGCCAAATGAACAAGGCCAAAGGCCAAAGGCCATAAGTCTAGTGACAGACCTAGTGTCACACACACACACATGGGGGGGGGGGGGGGGCCATCCAGCTTAGGGACATCTGTTTCTTTGCTATTATGAAAAATATAACTATACATGTAAAACGTTCAGAATATCTCACAAAAGCGTGTCTCTCATTTGCCATTCCGATATAGACAAGCCCTCTTCATCATTTGTATCGTGAACCTTTTTACCGTTAACCAGAGGCTCCCAGCGTGTGCATCGCAAATATTCTTTTATTTCATATTTCACTCTTCACGTTCCCTCCTCTCGCTTTCACATGAAGAAGGCCAGTGAGATGAAGAGGGTGAAGAGAAAAGAAAACCAGTGAACTATAGGCGATAAAACAAGCAGGCCCAAGCCGAACACAACCATGGAACCTCTGCCCCTCCCCTTTTTTGTTCCGTAATCCTTTCTAGAAGGGTCTCAGAGCCTTGTCAATACCAGCGTAGCGTTGGTTTCCACACGACAGGATTTTTATATTACTGCTATATCACTGCACTGCTGCGACATTGCCATCACCATTCCCGCGTAGGTGCAGTGCTGGTTGAGGGAAGGAAAGTAACCCATTAAAAGACTACGAATAACACACTTCATTGCGCAAGCCCTGTCTTTTGTTTCTCGTATTTGACAATAGCGAGTCGACAACTATTAGCCCCATGAATGTAGCTGGGAAAACAAAGGGCATAGCAAAACAGATAACAATAACAGCACCACCACCACCACCACCAGCAGGCGTTGCAGCCGGGATAAAGAAGCCACTTTCCCTCCAAGTGTAGACCCTCGCAAAGCAGAAAGAGAGGGAGGGGTGCAGTTTGACACGACATTTTTGTCCTGGAACCAACGGAGTTAGGGGACAGCGGGCGTCAAGTCAGACCATGAGGCCATACTGGGTTCATTTAGGCCATTAACGAGGCAGTGAATCAATGAAGTAATTTATGGTAAACCAGCTTTCTGACAGCCCTTTTCTCCAATCATATCCTTCCAGCGATATTGAACGCAACGATACTCGCACACCGCTGTTTGCCGTTTTCCCAGTATATTTTTTTTTTGTTTTTTTGTTTTTTCTTCTTCAATTTCTAAATTCCTCTTCTCAACGCTAGGGAAAACAACACTAGTCCTTTGGAAACAGGGACTCCGAGGGACTCTGGTGCCTGCTGTTTCGCTATATTCAATCTCCCCTGTGGTATATGGTTGATACATACATAATTGCACTCGATATTATATGTGTTTTCCACCAAAGCTAGTCAAGTCTAGTGAGTATGCGTGCCCGTTCGGGATCCGGGCTTTCCAAATAAAGCAAAACTACGGAAAGAGGAAAGGCCGTTACTTTTCCCTTCAATTCTGCCCTCCTTGATACCATCAAGCCCGCGGTAATATGAAAACTTCATGGACGAAAAAGACGACTAGGATCGTTCTCTCCCATCCTCCTTTTTCCTCTTTCTCTCTCTAGCAGCACGGCAGTTTTTCCCTTTTGGACTTGCTTGGAACAATAAGCCGATAGAGGAAAAACACAACTACTTTGCAAGCGGCTCGAGGGGAAAGCGGGAAACACCCTGGTGACTTCAAGACGGGTGTTTGATATTGAAAAGAAGCACAAAGGATTCAATGAGAGACACAAGCAGAGAATGCTGTAGGTGTACGATGCGCGAGTGGTTGGATTTACGAGCTGTGAGATTTCTATTTCTCTTTTCATTTGTTTCTGTTGCACTTGCACGCGGAGACAGCCTTTGGGTAACTTGAGGTAGGACATGAGAACAAAAAGATGGAGTGCACGGAAAAACAAAAAGCCATGATGTCAGAAAAGACACAGGGTTATAATGGCACTTAGGGTTCGCTAACCGAGTTTCCTCTTTTGCTTCTCTCTCCCATGTTCCATGTTCGCGAAAAAGCCAAGAACAAAATGAAACAAACCCTTCCCTTAACGGGGCCAAGCTAGGCGATCAATCGTATGTTCACGATTTGGAATAATCGCACAAGGGGGCGGACGGCCGTCTAGATTGTGAGATAGGATAGCTAGAGGGTGTTTGCTTGAAGGCAACAAAAGAAATGAGAGAAAAAGACCAGATGAGACTCAGGCAAAGCTAAGAAGCGGGAAAAGAAAATGCACCCCTCCCCAACGCAAGGGAAACAGCCAAGGGCAAATCACAGTCCAGATAGAGGACGACAGTGAGAGCAGAGAGGGGAACAAGGCATGGAAATAAGGGGCCATGACATGATCTGACACCACGTGGCGAATGCCCTTTTTTCTTTTCTTCTTTTCTTCTTTTCAGCACGGCATTGACCGCTCCCTTGCGCAGAAAGCATGAGCCAAGTCTAGGACTGCGAGAAGGGAAATCTGCTTTTGAGCCGCTTGCGCGGGAGGCAGTGTTGGCTTAGGAGGCGTTTCATGGAGTTCAGTGGCAGCTTCCAGCGGGTACGCGCTGTAGTGTAGAGGGCGCGTGGCGTGCTATAGCGGGCGCTATATTGTATCCTAGCTGTGCTCTCGTCTTACTTTTTTCGTCTTCACATGGTTCGTAGGCACACATGCCAAGACATGGAGACCCAAGCCCCCTAACATTTTACGCCCAGAAACAGAGACGTAAAAACGGCCGTCTAAAGCCGGGCTCCTTCTCCTTCATTTTCTCTTCTTCATGTCAAGACAGAAGCCAAGAAGGCAGCAAAGGGCACAGCGTTGCGTTGCCAAGCTCCTCATCCCTTGTCGGTGTCAACCACACGGTCCTCTGCCTTGCCTTCACATCCATGCTTAAAATTACAGGCATCTCTAGTGGAGACTAGCCCCTATGTGCTTGGCTGCTTTAGGTAGCATGGACGCTATAAGACGGAAGGGGGACTAGGGAATTCTAAACGCATATAATAAATAAGAAAGCCGGATTCTTTCCCGTTGTCCCTTTCCGTGATAGCTTCGCGCTTTCGCTATTATAAAGTTAGCGAGGGCGATAAAAGACAAGGAATTTTTGTTCTTGAATGGCAGCTTGACTCTCGGACTGGCCTTTTTCGTCGTCGCTTTTATCCCTTCGTGGAATAGACCTGTAGCTTAAAGTGGGCTAACCACCTTGGCTAATGGCTTCTACAAACGTACGAAGACGACGCTCTATACCCATACCTGCTTCTCTCCGTTCCCTGTTGAGCCCTTTCTTTCAGTTATCTCTTGGCCAAGCCCCGCGTGGACGCTGCCCAGAGGACTGAGAAAGACACCGATGGAACAGCCGTTAAAAGCATTCGAACGAATGGGTTTGCTGACCTGGCTGTTGCTAGCTGCGAATTACTGGCTGCTAATTGCTGGCTTCAGGTACCATCGTATCCTGTTGGTTTCAAGGTAACAGACAGACAGGCAAACGAGTCCTGGCCATGTAACTGTAACCCAGCTATCTTGCGCCTTAGACCCGCGGTGGCCACGGTAGGAAGGGGAAGGCTCTGCTCTCCTTTTTTGGAGAGAAAAACACAGGCTCTTGTTTTTCTCCACTCTGTATTTTTTTTTACTGATTGTAGTAATTTTGATAGAGACAAGGGGAACTGTTATGACGGGCTAGACCTTGGGGCTGATCGATCTTGTTGGCGGTTCCTTTTTTCTTTTTTTTGAGGCCCCTCTTCAAACGAACAAATGCCTAGGAACCATGTCAAGATATGTCTACATGGGAAAAATAAAAGAAGGCACTGCATTGCACTGGACTCTGTGGTTCAGTAATAATGGGTCTGGCTGGCTGATTGGCGAGACAAGTAGCAATGGTAGGTAATCATTACAACGCCTCAGACCGAAAAAGGGACACAAGAGCGCGTGTGTTAGGTCTGCGTCCGCCCGCTGTGTGCATGTATGTGTGCGTGTGTACGTATGTATGCGTGTGTTTGTATCTGTGTCTGTTTCAGTGTTTATATCTGTTTCTGTGTTAATGTCTGTAAGGATGTATGCCGTGTACTCACACTCTTGTGTGTACCAACCCACGCGCTGGCCTGTCACACACAGACACACATACATGCATACAACACAAGCCCCTCTCCGCTTCGCCTCTCTCATATCCCCTTCTCAAACACCCTCCACAGCAACATCTACACAACCTCCCTTGTCCTGTCCTGCCCCCTCTGGCTACCGTCACTGTTCTCATAGACTATTGAGACCTCAGGCCTCTTCTTTTTGCAGCGTGGTCACATAGTCGTAAGACAAAACGAAACC
>MKGM01000474.1:0-12900 GCA_002018265.1 Ceratocystis harringtonii | reverse complement strand
AATGCGGTGGAAATTCTTGAGCGTGTGGTGAAGACGAGGGAGAAGGTTCTAGCAGCTGATCACCCCGACCGTCTGACTTCTGAGCATTGGCTTGCAAGAGCATACCTTTCTGATGGCCAAACCAAAAAGGCAGTTTCCATGTTTGAGCATGTGGTCAAGGTACAAGAAGGGCTAGCAGCTGATCACCCCGACCGTCTGGCATCTGAGCATTCGCTTGCAAGAGCATATAATGCCAATAATCAACACCAAGTTGCGTTCGAACTGCTTCAGCATGTCGTTCAATTAGATGAAACTTCCTCGACACGGAAACCTCAGCATCGGGTTCAGGCACAAGAACTACTTCAAACATGGATTACACGCCAATCTGATTGACAAAGTCTCTCCAACTACAACGCCTTTATGGTCGGTTCTTCTTCTTTCAATTCTCTCTCTCACCATCATTTTCGACGCTTTGTCTGTTTTCTAGTTACAAGCATGTATATAAACAAGCCCGGGATGAAATGAATAGCAGTTATAATATACGCATCGCACTATTTGTGTCCTACTGCTCACTGCCCCTTTCCAGCAAAAGTCAAGAACAACTAGATATTGGTAGCCATTACAATCGCAAATACTAAGCAATAGCGCTAGACTTAGTAGCACCATTTCCTAGACGCAATATATGCAGTGCCGCTATTCTTCCTGCTTGAATGTCCATGGTCATGTCAAACCTTGCATTCATGGAGCTAACGAGCCATCGCACTCCAGCCAACTAATACTAACATACACGGCCACCGGCTGTGCCATGTCTTATAGCTCCCTCTATTCCTGCTTAGCTCACCCCAGCGAGTCAAAGGGGCAGACCGCAAGAGCAAGGCCAACGTCATTACAGTTATAAAGAGGGTATAGTTGATCAACGACGTAGAATACGCATCTTTATTGGATATGTCCATCACAGGACATCCGAGCCGAGATACTCGCCCAACAACCGCTCAAACCCGGCCAAGGTTCATGGCTTTTTAAAGAGCTACGACCAGAGCTCTGCTGGTCACTGGTAGCCCCGCATTCAGACACTTTCTGC
The DNA here is from genome assembly GCA_002018265.1 of Ceratocystis harringtonii. Taxonomy (NCBI): domain Eukaryota; kingdom Fungi; phylum Ascomycota; class Sordariomycetes; order Microascales; family Ceratocystidaceae; genus Ceratocystis; species Ceratocystis harringtonii. Next base: position 11,840 of record MKGM01000474.1, on the reverse strand, counting down.
ATTAGCCCTGCAGCTTTCGCTGGATGACCGTAGTAGGTCAATGCATCTCCTCTGTCAGCATCATCACCGTTCAATAGTGGCACAACACGTAGCTTGATGCAGTTGGGGCGTTCTTTTGGGGAAATGATTGAGGCCCTATCAGCTGCAACTTCGCCTACAAGCCCACTCTGTAGTCCCGGTGGTCATTGGTTGGGCGAAAATCTAGTGTGGTATTGCGACCCTAATGCATATCGGGCAGGGCACCGCACGTAAGGCGTCAGTCAGCCAGCGAGCGTATGTTCCAGGTTCCATGGGGCGTAGTCGCGTTCTGGCTCCTTCTTTCTCACCGCTTCACCCCTTCACTTGACGTGAATTTTTGGTTTCGGCTTTGACGACACTTCTATACCCTTCGGTTTCCCAGTTTTCTTGCGTGACTTGTCGCATATCCATCTTCATTGCCCTCATAGCCTCAGTTCCAGGCCACCCTTGCTTGGGCTTTCCAAAACACGATGAGCTCAGCTACGCAGCCATATAGAAATGCCCGGCCATATTCAATCCTCTCTCTGGGTAAATTCTCCCCGTCTTTGCTTGCTATCCTATCACTAACAATCACAGATGATGGCGGCATTGGCGGACTATCCAGTCTTTTGATCCTCGAGAATATCATGGAGAATATCCAGGATGCCGAAGGCCTTGCCGAGACACCAAGGCCCTGTGAGAGATTCGACCTCATTGGCGGTACGGGGACTGGAGGGTAAGGCTTTTGTCATGTTTGTGTGTATCTGGAATATCATTAAAATCCTCTATACAGCATCGCGGCGATCATGCTTGGCCGGTTGGGCATGACAATTGATGATTGCATCGAGACATACGTGGAAATGTACGATGCGGCTTTCACTCAAGAAACGCAACAATGCCGACGACGGAATCAACCGCGAGTATCTTTACTACGAACCTGGAAAATGCCCTGAAAAAAGCCATTCGAGAGAACTGTCCCCTCGAACGATGCGCCCGAGAGCGCGAGGACACGTCTACAGTCAATATGTGCCAACATGAAAAAGAAAGGTTCCTAGACAAAGAATGCACCAAAACGTACGTTTCAGCCCTCTACCCACCCTCGCTCACTCACAAGAGCATAACTCTAACTTGTCACTATTCTCGTAAAGCGTTGTACTAGCTACGACAAAGGTCAACACCGATGCACCCCCGACATTATTCAGAACGTACTGGGCTACAGATAGCCTTTCAGAATGCAAAATATGGGAGGTGGCTAGGGCGACATCCCCAATGGCCAACCTCTTCAATCCCATCAATATGGGACGAGAAAACGAAATTTTCGTGAATAGCAGCTGTGGATATAGCAACCCTCAGCCCGCAATCCGAAGCATCGGCTACTGTCACGAAAGCTACTTGAACAATGGCTCACAAGTTGTCTTGGCCCTCAAGATGTATCCAGGTAAACTAGTTCCATCGGTCGCTCTCTTTCCAGTCTTATTTCCAGACGCATAACCTGCCAGCAGGTAGCGCGTCGCGGTCGGCAAGCAGTTGATTCGACATTTCTTCAACCCCATGTAGTCGCGGAGGAATTCCTTGGGAACCCGGGTCTAGAATGAACTGAACAATAAATGAAGTGTTCCTGTATATCAAATGGCCTACATGAGATGGGCTAGTGCTATGTCGAGACTACATGCCTTTCCGGCGACGACCTAGTCCTTCAATGCAGACATTGTAGATAGATACGGCGCGTCGGGTGCTTGATCATAGCTCGTTTCCTAGGGCTAGAGAGCAACATCAGCCTCCTGGGTGAACTGAGACATGCTGAGTGGCAGAGAATTAATTGAAGTAGACAAAAGAGAGATTAGGAGCCTTGGCGACTATTCACTTCTCTGGGACATTTGCTCACCACGGGCGTTATTATCTACTAGCAAATCAGGCATATAATAAAAAATGGCGTTGCACTGGCGCCAAGCCACATGAAGACTGACAGTCACAACCGTCTTGGTCAGTGAACTACGGTAGTGTTTGCCTATTCTAGGAGCCCAGAAAGACTCTAGGCTTGAGAAAGATAGCTGCAGCCACTGAAATACCCGAAACGAGGGCAACGATATATGGAGTGTATTTGCACAAGCCATTCCATGAGGGTGTTGACTTACTGGGGATAGCTGCTTCAGCTTGGTGATAATGGTATTGATAATCCTAACCATCACCCAAGCTTGGACGAAGCTGGAAAACTGTATATACTTGACGCTTCTCGCTAGCCCATCCAGACTTGCAGCTGCCGGCGAGCAGGTATAGATTCCAACGGTCATATCTAGAGCGCTTTTCTTTTTGAAAAGATATTCACTTTCAGCAGCCTCGAGCTCCTCCGCAAACCCCTCAATGTAGTTTGCCGTGCTCCAAATCATCTCACTAGATATAAGCTTGTCTGGTGTCAGGGATGGGGTAAAGATTTGTCCTAGAACGACAATCTTTGGCCTTAAGCCAGTGATTTGTTCTAGATCCACAGGCCAGTGTTATCGCCTCACTCGGTTGGATGCTTCGCCTAGTCATTGATGGCAGTCTCTATTATAGTAAATATCGCCTGTCACTACAAGACCCAATCCAGGAGCATGGATGAATGGGTTTGCATGGGTGTCGTCGTGGGGAACGTCATATAGCTTGAGCAGATGGCCATCCAAGTCGAACTCACTAGACTTGGTCGAGGCCTTGAAGGTAGGCGGTAAATCAACGAATAATAAAAGGTACGGAGGTGTCCCCGATTGGCTGAACACAATATCCTAGAACTAACAATGCCCTCTTTTTTTCAGCTTTTCGTGGAAGCCTCAGCACGTCTCGTCATCCGTTCGCTTACCGACAAGCTATCCTTGGGTTGTTGCTGGGAGGAGCGCAACTTTGCAGCACGAAGCCATATGCCCACCAACCGGCGATCCCATACAGTCATCTACTCAAGTAATCATGGCGCCCAAAGCTTGGTCCCTCCATTTACTGTATTATAGACTGCGCTTTTCAGTGCAACTTGATAAAGCGTATGATGTCAGGTTAAGATTGTGACAAGCTTGTTCCAGCTCAAGCCGAAGGTTTTAGCTTGCTCCGTCATGCCAAAACACGACTAAGCAGACGTGAGGGGAAGAGCATGTGGCTGTAAGTCCGAGTACATATCTCAAAGTTGAAGTACTCCGGCGAGTTGAAAGAAAGAAAGACAGTCAATACATGCAATTCTACAACACGTCAGACAACATGACGCTCCTATTTCAAGACACATGAGTAACTACGAAAGAACTTTCTGGATGCATGTCATGCACATGGTTTATCTATTAAAGGAATCTTTCTCGCGTCTACATGGTGATTCATCATTTGAGTTTGCCCAAGATCATGGCCCTGTCTTACCAGAGTGTGAAGCGGTCCAGTCCTGATGTGTAGTGAGATGTAGATATACCCACGCTGAAATGCTGCTCCCCGGCAAGGCTTCACATGGCGAACGTCTCTAGTGCTCAGAAGATTTGAATCTCATGACTACGGCGCGGCTAAAGACACGACTTATCTCAAGCTTGACGCCTGCCACTGCTACTACTACTCCTGGGTAAGCGACTTGGCATCCTAGTGATAGTCAAAGCACCCTTTGTCCGCCATTGATGATCCGTACGCCATCATTACTGCCTGCTGTTTCGCATCGCCTATACTCTCTTGGAAAATCGATCAATTTCGGCTCGTCACAATCCATTCAGCAGGCGAGGGCTTGGCGAAGAGCTCCAGTAGACGTTGCCATCCTACGCTACACTCATCCAAGGTGTCGACGACCAGGACCGAGTTTTGCAAGCTTAGATCGCTCGGCGCAGAAGCTGATATCTCGCAACGGCTATGCCAAGCACTCTTGTTGATGAAGAGTGTCTTCCCCACGTAATCATACTCCCTTCGCACATATGTGATGAGCTACGGATCGTGGCGTGCGAGGTCATAAATCAGACCTCGTAGCACGGGTGTGGCCGTGTTTTGCTGGCCGCTATCTATGGCTTGGCAAAAGAAGCTGGAGAGTGACACCAGTTGATCGCGTTCCCGCTCATTGCTGGTATCGTCTTGCCTTTGCCAGGCCCTTCCTTGCCCCTAGAGAGTTCGGATTTCCCTAGATTCGGAAGCGCTGAAACTCTACGTATTCGACATTCCAGTTGCTCGTGTCTTGGAGCAAGCCGTCTGTTGCTCCTCAGTTTTCTTCTTGGCCGACCGGTGATTGACTACGTGTAGGTCTAAAGAGCATTTCCTATTTGTGTCGCTTTCGTGTCTATGTGCCTTCTGTCTCGCTTGGTCTTGTGATGCAATGACGATTCTTTTCCAGGCATCCCATCCCGTCTGAGCACGTGTTGCTGTATCGCTACTTGGTACACCCGGCTTGGTACTCTATTACAGCGCCGATGTTTCGCAAGCTTTTTGGTAAAGCTTCTGTCGTGTCTTTTAAGTGTTTCGTATGGTGTATATTTCCGTTTTATGGTCTCATTATCTTCAACTTGACTGTTGTGCACGGCGTCCAACTCGTTGCCGTGAATTTCCGCAAGGGCAGTCTCCTCAAACGCTTTCACCGGCTTCGGCTCATCATCCCTTGAATAATCGTACGCCCGGCTCCAGGTTTTCTCTTGCAGCTTGGGCTCTGACACTGGCTCGCGCTCGGCTAGCAGGGAATAGGGCGTGTCCAGCGATGTCTGTTAGGTTGGAACAGGCGCTCTCTGCACCGTTTCAGCTGAGGCTGGTATAGGTGACGTAACAGGACTGACTTTTTGAATGGAGCCTCTGAAAATCTTTTAAGCGCTAGAGTTGATCCTGTCAGATCATCGCGGCATTCTGGGGCGCAAGGGTATACAATGCGATAACAGATGGTCGCTAAGTCCGGACAGTGAGGCAACTGGAGCGGCAATCGTATAATGTATACTGCAGGCCAGGTTTATTGATACCATATGTCGAGAAAGCTGTATTGTTTCCCAACTGAGCATCTGTTAGCGGATCATCTGATTAGATGCTCTTGCCGGCTATCCTAACTGAGCTCGCCGCTCTTTGACGAGCAAGACTAAGGTAACCTAGACATAGAAGGCCGGGCCTTGTGTCGTAATTGCGGCGATGCCGTATCATCAGCAGCCTCTCTGTATGCCACTCTCCTAACAGCTTCCACGATAACAATAAGGTCAGGACTGCCCGTTTATGACGATATTGCTATCATTATATGCCAGGCGCGAGGAGAGCCAGGCTGTTTCCCTAGGTAGCAAGCACAAGAGCCAACATGCCACAGTGAAGATGGTCTTCCGCCCCTTCCCCTTGGACGGCGGGCAAAGAAAAGAAATGTGAAAAGGCCTGTGATTTGATGTCTACTTGCCATTCTCATCATACTACTGCAATTCTAGTTTTCATATCATAGTAGGGAGCCTAGCAGTTATCTGTGGTGGCAACTATCGCACATCTAGGAAGACTAGATCCCTTTCTTTTATCTGGATATCACAAGCCCACTCCAAGTAGAGTAGAGCAATAGCAGGGGAATCAACTATCACTCTTTGGCAGAGACCACCGCAAAGCCCGCGTTGAATACTGGGTGTAGCCAATAATCTGCACAGCTGCAGGAGCTCCCTCGCCACTATCCCACTTAGGGAGGCGGGCTCAAGGATTACAAAAGCTCCAGATTGTATCCAACACATACACACACCTCCCCCGGAAGGGCGTGCAAGTCTGCCGAAGAATCCAGACGCAATCAACAAGTACTTGGAGCCGGACACTAAGGTAGACGAATTCCAATGAATCCCGCCGCCAAGCCATCACATCAGCCTGGCCAAACATTTTCTAAATTGAGGCAACACGACTGTGGAAATATATGGACAGATTGGCTGCCAGGAACGGCCTTCCCATGCAATCGAGATGGCGCCAGTATGGATCCTAGTCTGAGCGCATAGCAGCAATGTCCCCTTCACTCATACAGCCTCCCGGACAGCTAAAAATGTGCTCATTCTGTTCAATCAGGCAACAGGAAAGCCAAAGACAGCCACTCCAAATGTATCAAACTTATTAGGATAACTAATAGACGTAACTACAGCTTCCGTTGCCAAACCGCTATATCTACCCAGCTCAACATAGATACTAGCCTACGCTCACCAGCGCCCAATACCTTCCAATCATCTGCCTTACCTCTCCGTATCCATAGAGTCGCTAATATAATAATCTTCTGAATAGCCGTCCGGCACTTCAATCACAGATGCCCTGGCATATTCCCTTGGCCTTTCCGGGCTACATCCCCGCATCCGCCCTGGTCGATTGGCCGACAAAGAATCGGGATTTTGTCTCCGTATCCATTTATTTGGTGACCGGGCATATGCTGTTGATTGTTGCGTATCTGTTTGGCCAAGAGATCCCGTTTGGCCAAAAACTCGGGAGGGCCCAGAAGATCCCATTTGGCCAGAGAAGGGCTGTGGAGTCCAGGGCTGTGGCACGTAAGGAGACTTTGAGTCAAATGCAACTTTAGGGCACTCCGTCACCGGTGACTTGGCCGTTGGCCAGTCGCTCGTTGGCGGTGGCTGGTGAGACTGGTATGCCGAGCTACCAGCAGCTTCATATGGCGGGTTAAGGTACGGGGGCGGGCCGCCACCGTAGTGCCCGTTGTTATTGGGCGTCGATGGGTATGTATATGCGCTGCTATCATGGCCTGTGCTGTACGCGCCATGGTATGTACATTTTGTATAATATTCGTCTTCTCCAGGAGCAGCAGACGAATAATACCCATGCGGCCTGGACGAGTGCGGAGCTTCAGAGTCCCGTGGAGACAGGAAAGAGTCCGCTCTCGCCTTTTTCATCCTGTCCACTTCTGGGTAACATTCCTTTTTCTCCGCAGGCAAAACCCGGTTGTCAGCTTTCCTAGTCATTTCTATAGCCATGAGAAGGTGCTCAGAACTCAGTCGTGGCAGTACACCGTTTCTAGCCCGGTAGTCATTGCGAGCAAACGACTCGGCAATCTTGACAGTGCTTTTCACGAGCCAGCTACTCCAGCCCCGACTGCACTCGGGCTTACGGAAGCTCACTCCAAGCTGGACCGGAATGCTCCGCGAGTCCCAGGATATCGGACTAGCCTGGTCCCGAGTTATTTTGGCCTTGAAAATATCCTGGGTGGCCTTGTGGTGGAGATCTAGGTAAGAGAGGCCAAGGTTGACGCGATTTCTTAGTGCCGGTTGAATTGCGTCCATGTTACCAGTAGTGAGGAAGACAACACCATCAAAGCGTTCTAGCATGTGGACAAAAACTATATAAACGAGTGTTGAAGGTTAGAACTGGACTTATTTGAAGGGGAAGGGCTCTTCCAATATCATATCTGGATTCACTCCTGCGCCTGTAAACTTACCTGAGTGCATCCCAGCGTACATAAGGATCTCGATTTCCTCAAGCACGACGATGCAATCCCACAAGCTCGCCAGCCGAAAGATTTCCTTCAAGTTAGCTTCCATCGCTTCTGGCATCCAGCCCAAGCCCCCACATGAGACACTAAATAGCGGCCTCTCATGCTTATGAGCAAAGACCTCGGCTGTTGCAGTCTTTCCCACGCCTGATGGCCCGTGCAATAGAATAGCCACCCTGTGTTCATCTTTCGGGCCGCTGTTTCGGGTGTCTCTCTTAGTCCACGTCCAGGGCTCGCTAGGCTGCCTGTTGGCGAAGTGAGAATCAATTAGGGTACCGATAGCATCCTTGAAGGAATGGGGAATAATAAGCTTCTCGAGGGTCTGCTCCGGCTTCCGGGATGTGGGGGTGTAAAGCGTGGTGGTGTCAAGAACGGCAAAGCAGTGGTCGTCCAACACATAGCCCAAGATACTTCGTGGCAAGAGCACCAACACATCGCTCTCTGATTGCACATTTATAGGGACCGCGGATATTCTTTTCCAGGAATCGCGGTCCAGCAGGGCAGCTCTGAATTTTAGACAGTGTTGTAGAAAGGAACATGTCTTGATATCTTTGATTGCATAACCGCCGGGTTTTCTACCGCTCAGGAAAACGTAGTCCCGAACGCCTCCAACCTGCTGCATGCGCCGGCGATCCGTCCACCATATGATTTCCAGGTGTTGCCGGCACTGATCGCTAGGCACATTGTCAAAATAAGTGACGTTTTGAATGAAATCTGGCCGCCATGAGGGAGTCATATGGCCAGCTTCGGAGCAGGCAAGAATCACCTGCGAGTCGACGTACTGACTCTTGAGTGGCGTTGGGTTGTCGTCAGCCCCGGCAGTACAGTACCGCTTTCCCATTGGCGAGTGAGTCAAAGTCCATCCTTTAGCACAGACGCTCTTTTTCCTGGTGAATGATTGAAACGATGTCCCGCGAGCCACCAGGTTCGATATGATATCCTGGTGATGACGCAAGAAACGAGCAGGAAAGCACTTGAGTTGGGTAATTGGTCGCTCGCCAGAGTATGGTTCAATATAAAACGTGCGCTGCACAGCACCAAAGGTCTCGCCGTCGAAATCTACACAGTACGTGTCAATGCGAAGATTATCCTCGTTTGCTTGGGAGCTGCCGGCAGGGCAATGGCGGGGCCGCGGCTGTTTGTCTAGGTCATCAAGGCGCTCGTAGTCGGGTTTGTATGAAGGCGGAGATACAGCCATGACACGCCAGGCGAAGTGAGTGTCGGGGTCCTGTGAGATTCCTAGAAACAACCAACCAAGTGTTAGCTCAGCACCATAAATAGCGTCTGTCGGGCCCGGGATAACTTGCTCTGTTGTGTGTAAGTCCACTTCTCAATGTTAGATGAGAACACAAGGTCCCCTTCTTGAAACATATGGTATAGGTCTTCAAATTGGACTGTTGTAGGCAGTATCTTGTCGGTCTCACTAGCAATACCAGTATTAGAAGGTTGAGTCGAGCCTTGGAACTTCTCGACCAACGGCATGATAAATGCATCCACAAACCGGACATAGGCCTGCAGATGCACAAGACCGATCTTCGAGTTTGCTAATTCTACCACTTGGGCCGGGTTATAATCGAACATGGAATCGTGGATGTTTCCATCCGGCCACCAAATGGCATCTTCCAGCATATTGCCCGAGGCTCCAGAGTACTCGCTTCTATCTACAAGCGCAACATACTCTTGATGCAGATCGTCGACTCCTAGGGGTTTCCATGAAGAATCAGAATACGAATGCTCAAAAGGAACATCAAAGCCCTCCCTATACTCATTCCCCGGCAGCAGCTTGGCTTTGAGCTGTTCCAAAGTTGCTTGCATCTTCTTTTGTATGTGAATAGTAAATTCAAATGGCTCCACGGCGTGGAAAGCGTGCCTCAAGCTTCCATGTCCGCTGGCGACTTGCGATATGAAGTACTGAACCAGCTGTGAGTTGACGCGAAACTCAACCAATCGATGCTTCTCCGACAGCACCTTAGGTGGACTCTCCCGCCAGCTAAACGGATGAAGCCTTGCCCCATGGTTCTGGCCAGCTTGATACCTCCGATATTCCGCCCGCTTTGTAGCCTCAGTCAGCATTTCATCGGCAAAGTCCGGCCCGGCATATAAAGCCTCGACAAATGAAAGCCCATCCTCGTGGCAAAAGCGGTTCATGAACTGCTCGAAACTGACTCGGCGGACATGAAGCCCGACGTTGGTAGCAGTAGGCAATCTGATGACGTCACCAGCCAAGGGCGGGTAGTTGGCAGTAGGCTTGGGCTCCATAACTATGAATGGCGAGGTGGTGACGGGCTCGGGCTCGTTTGCCGGCATCTCGGCGGCTTCGACCTCCAGTGCGACCATGGAGTTATCCGTGCTTGAGGTAGGGGTGCCCTGGATGCATGGACTTGAGGCCGCTTCATCGCCAGCAACGTATCTTTCTCCCGACTCGGCCGCAGCCAATACCTCGTCGGCCTCATCAGCCATGACTAGAAAATAATAGTAACAGGTAACAACAGTCTTCGTGGGTGGGTTTTCCAAATGTATGGGTGAGTGATGGATAGATGCTTGTTTGGCATTTGCGTGCTTCTAGCCCTTTGTGCCAACTAACATGAAATCAAGGCAGTTTTCATGGTGAAGCAGCCCCCCAAGTACTTATTCTCCTTGGGTTTTCAGCCCTTATTTCTAGCTGCTTACCCCGCTTGTCCCGAGGCGCAAGTATATCACCCAGTTCATGTGACAATGGCCTTTGCTATGTAGCATTGCCCTCCCTTTCATTGGCACAAACTGTGCTTAGGTGAAACTGTGTGACTAGTAGTATTTGTGCCCAACGGCAAAGCAAATCATGCATTTGCGTAATATATTTCTGTGGCGCATAACACCCATCACAGTACTGCAGAGTTCACATCCACTTGTTTTTCTCTGTTTTGATCTTCCTCTCTGTATCTCTACCTGGCCTGCACTCAGCAAGGGCGACTGTCATTGAACATAGCCACGGGCTTTACGTACTCGGGCTTGCCCAGGCCAGGCTAGCTATGCATCTAGGCCATCAGCATCAGGGCCTCAGTAAGCAATAAGTCATGTGATAAAGTTGAGCCCAAAGGTCACACTAGTGTTTATTGGATCGAGGGACATACTGTACATACCTATTCCAAGTCTTGGATGTTTCACGGCTTGATGTCACATTTGATACATAGTGTATGCCGATTGAGGAGATCCTTCTCGGACACTTTCTCTTATTCTCTCGCACAGTGATAAAATCGTCCGGGATAGCAAAGCCCCAGGCTTCGCCCGGAAATACCAGCATCAGCACGGAGAACGAATATAAAAAAGGATGAGAGCATGAAAATTGCAAAAAGAAAGAAAAAAGTGTATCCAACACGGCGATAATGAGCCGTCTCCTGTACTACATGACCCCAACCCGATTTGAACGGATAACCTTTTGATCTGGAGTCAAACGCGCTACCGTTGCGCCATAGGGCCATACGAGACACACAAAGCTTGCATCTGTAGTTAACTATATTCCCTCCAATTTTGATAGAGCGCAACCATGCTGTGGATCTATCAACTCACGATTCCAACATGGAGTGTGGGCTTGCCAGCCTACTTGCCCATCTACTTACACCCCTCCCCCCGACAAAACATAATCAAGGTAAATAACCTCCCCTGCAACGTCCCCAAAGTAGCTACTACTACTATTACTACTACAATACAAGACCCAATAGTTGACGCCGTAGACATCTGCCGCTCAAAAACCACTAGCTAGCCGCCCATACACGCCCATCATGACCTCCTCATATACCGACTGTGTTTCCTCGTTGCGCTCAGCCCTCAACTACCTTGACTCCTCCGTGGATACCCTAAGCAGAGGCGTTTCTGACTTCCCCCGAATGGCTACCGTGCTCAAGACGGTTCGCGTATGTCTTGTCCCTCCACATCTGCAGTCCTCCAGAGCCTTAAGTCCCTCCTTCTAACGCGCCCCCTTCTCCCATGCCCTATATAGCACTACGAACTCATCCCTCAGCCCACACTTGCCGCCGCAGAAGCCTCGCTCCGCGACGAAATCGGCCCCTCCATCCGCACCCTGCTTGAGCGCGCGGAGCGGCAAATCGACCGACAGGAACGGCGCATCGAGACTCTCAAAGCCCGCGCCGAGCTACAGCAAGGTCGTCTGTCATCGGCGCAAGACCCATATGGGAGCGTATCCTCAACAGGGGCAGGTGCTGAGCAGAAGAAAAACCAAACACCACGCAGGCTTGAAGGCGAGGCGAAATTGCGCGCTCGCGTACTGAAGCAACGAAAAGAGGCGTTAAAGTATAGCGTCGAGAGGCTGGAGCTGGAGGCGTTACAAAAGGAGCGCGAGTTGCGCAAGAGGTTGGATGCGTGAGGAGTGACCAAGAATTGCAAAGCGGTCAAGTGAGAAGCCATGTATCAGCCGAAATGGATGGCTTGAGGAAGGGGTCGGGGGGGGGGG
>MKGM01000473.1:977-12778 GCA_002018265.1 Ceratocystis harringtonii | reverse complement strand
CAGAAGAGGAGAAAACCAAGAACCCAAGAAAGATTATGTCCTCCCCCCCCCCCAGATCGTGCACAGTCCACATTCAAAAACTGGCATCTTGCCAAGTGCCTGCCTGGCCTATCCAGGCACTTGCCTACAATTATTGCTGTACTTGTACCTGTATCCATACGTGCAGTGCAGTCAATATGATGCAGCACATTTCACGCGTACACATGTATCCACACCACACGCACATTCATATATGGCCGGACTTTTTGCATGTACAGTACATGTTTATGCAGATGCAGGTCTGTCTGTCCTCAGCTCTGGCAGACAGGTCATGTTTCTCTCTTGTCTCTTCCTAATATGGGCTACAGGGCCATGTACCCAGTACCTGGCCCCACAGTTTTCAAGCCTGTGTATTGCGAGGTACTCTGTACATGCCTTCATTTCTTGCTGTCTGGTTTTAGCAGAGGCAGCTGGAGCTGGATATGAGAAACAAGAGAACAAAAAGACTTGGTGCCGTCTCCCTTTCTCTGTCTCTTGCCACTAGGCCCTGCCGCTAGTCTTGGTCTGGCTTGGCCTAGTCTCCCTAAGAAGAATACCAGAGGGTCCGGAATGGAGAGTCAAGGTGCTTTAATTCTCTTATCCCTCTCATGCTTTAACTCTGACCTTGACTTGGATGCTGACTCGAAGCCGCAGCAGAGCTTTGGCTTTTTCTTTTGATATTTTTTTTTTTTTTGGTTGGCGGTTGCCGGCCGGCGACAAGACAAGGTCCGTGCATATTGTGCATCTGTCTTGTTTTGAGCTGCATTTTTGAGGGGTAATTTCCATGTATTATTCCTCTAATTTTTGAGTATTGGTGATTTATTTTTATTCGCGATCTTTCTTCCTTGTCTGCCGCGTGCTGATTCCAAGGTCAATCGTTCGAACCGCGCTCAAACACGGTTGTTAAAATAAAATAAAACCACCTACCCTCCCCCCCTCCAACAATGCAGGGCCATCTCCTTCCTCTCCTCCTCTTCCCATTATTGCCGCTGTTATCTTTGCCTCTTCTCCGCCCCCTTACGAACAACCCCAGTACAAAAAATCATATATCTGTCCAGTCCGTTTATCAATTAAGGGCCAGGCCTAGGCCAGAAGCTGGTCTGGGCATTGGTTAGTCAAGACGTCTGGCTCTAGTTTCTGCGTGAGAGAAGATCTTTTGGCTGTATTTATACTTTCTTGCAGGTGTTATTTTTAAACTTGTCTTCCCCTCGATAGACGGGCCGGTTGGGAGAACAAGGAGATTAGAGAGGAGCACGAAGACCAACACGTAGTTCCTCAGCTGGACTACAATGACGTCTTTTTGCTTTGATTCCCTGCTTAGTACTGGCCAGTTCTTGTTTCCGTCCTTGTCTTGTTGTGCTTGTCACTTGGCCTCGCGGAGTCTTGCGTCGTTTGACCTTAGTGATTCCAGTAGACGTTAATTATATTCAAATCAAATCACTTGGCCTCGCGGCAGGGCCATAATATCGAGTCTAGCAGCCCAGATTCTCAGCTAGCTTCAAGCCTCGATTTGCTGTTTTGCCTCGCTAAATCCTAGACGGGTCTAGACTTGCCGATACGAACTTTTTGCCCTTTTGCCTTTTCATTCCTTTTTGTGCTGGCGTGTAGTCTTTCGTTCTGATCTTGACTTGTGTTTGGCCTGTCTTACCCATCTATACCTGTTTGTGTCCCTGTCCAGTCACTATAAGGGCTCTGCAGAAGCTATGGCCTGCCAACCTCTCACAGAGCCTGGACGCCCCCATAAAGCTTAGCTCTAGCGTTGGAACAGCCGCCTAGAGTCATGGAAGGCAACCCCGCTAAGGCCCTGCTAAAACAGCACTAATGCCTGCTAATTCCCGCTACAGCCCACTAAATCTTGGAGTGACGGGCACTCCCCTCTCTAATTATTCCATTCCTGGGTCGCTTTTTGCCGTTGTCGTCTCGTACCTGTACTTCAACCCGCTGCCTGCACTGCACTGCAACTCAAAGCAACAGACTGGTACTTCACCTAGGGCAATATGCAATACAATGCAGGGTCCTCTCGCTTATACTTACTTACAGTCTAGCTTTCATCTACTATATCAGACGGCCAAATATCAGTGAGCCGGCGGGCGGCACGTGACTTTTGACTACCGGCGTTCCCTCCTCGACTACTTCTTCCCACTCCAGGGCAGCAAGTACAAGTCCCCTTTACTCACAGGCAATGTTGCAGAACCAGCTCTCCATTCTTTCTGGTATGTTTGGGCAAGCGTATACATCCAAGACCCTGCTATACACATACGTGCATATACAGTACATACAATTAAACATGTACGGTACATACAGGACAGGACAGGACACAGGACAAGACACAGGTCAGGATAGGACACACACACGCACACACACACACACACACACACACACACACACACCCTCCATAACATTCTCCGTGCAGGTGCATGCATGCATACATGTACCTGTATACACACACCAACAAGTACTTACATGTCACAGCCCGTCTGCTCGTCTGCTTGCCCGCTCGCCTGCAAAGCTGTTCACATAAGCTCGCAGTGCCCTACTGTACGTTGTAATATTCTGCTGGTCTCCGCCTGTTCGCCTGCAGCCATCCCGTTTGCATTACATCCCATGTTGAATATAATTATGTATGCCGCCACCTTATCGCACCCCACGCCTAGGTTTTACCTCAGCTCCAGTCTTGCTTGGATGTAACCAGGCCCTCAAGATACCGAGCCCAAAGAGGTGGCCATTTAACTTCGTATTATACCGAACCCCACCAGCATGGAAGAGCTTGCCCATGTAGCTCGTTGGTTTTTCACTACTGTATCGTGGCACATTCTAACCTATGCACCACTATGCCTATGCCTCTACTCCCTACTCATCTTCATCCATTGCTGCTTCTCTTTTCTCCGCAACCTCGCGAATCTTTTCACCCAGAAGCCCACGCTCATATCTATCTGCAATTTTGACTGCAGCTTGCAGCATGCGTCCCGTATGATCCTGGAACAGCTGCACCAGTTCTAGTGCTTTCATGCCACGCTCCTCGCCCTCGCGACATTCAATGGCCAGTAGTTGCAACAGCGTCTTGTCAACTTCTGTCTGTGTACGTGCTAGCTGTGACCGTAAGGCATGGCGTCCAGCTGCCGAACCTGTTTCTGTCGACACGACATCATGCAATTGTGCTGCCTGGATGTTCTGTAGCAAAAACGCCTGTTCGAGCTTGCGCGTCTCTGATGTGCCAACGGCATCGTCCTCATTGTCCTCGCCATCGTCGGAGTTTGCAGCCAGATCGTTGTCTATGCCATTACTATTTCCCACCTTGTCCTTCTTCTTCTTGCGCACATCGGCCACCGAGTGTAGCGGAACTGAAAACTCAAAGTCTGACAAGAGTGGCCGCGGGAAGTATGGGTAGCGGTCGCCTCCCTTGAGAATAATGCAGTGAAACCTCCCATTGGCCACGGCGATAGGGAAGTACGTTTCGTTCTTGCGGCCCGATGCTAATCTTGCAAGTAGGTTAGTGTCGAGGAGCGGTACCCAGTATGCACGCCCTGGCTTACGCCAGTGAATAAGCGTTAGTAGCACACCCGTAGAGTCGTAGATGCATGGATTCTGCCAAGATGTTAGTATCCGTAATTCAAGGCGGGAAGACAAAAAGGGCGTGTAGTTAGTTACTTACGCCATCATCTGAGAAAAAGATACTTCGTAGCGAAGCTCCGCTAGGCAGTGCCACAATATCCTCATTTTGGCAGACTTCGTCGCGTTTAATATTCTCAATACTATACAGCAGTCGCGCCTGGCCATCAGCCCCCACAGGTCCGTTTCCAACTGTCATAACGTAGTCCTTCCAACTAGCACATGTGACCGCTGGCATGCTCTTTGGTCTATACACGCGGAATGGCAAGCCAAATAGTGTAAAAATACGGACATATCCACCCGTAGTAACTACCGATACGAACGCGTCACTTAACGACATTGCCACCACATCCTCCCCCTTGGGCAACTCAGTACGCCAATCGTTGCGTTGTGTCCACGTTTCGTGAGGACGATAGAAGAGTGTGGCTGGGGTTTCGGACTTAGCTGGACAGGAAAACAAGGTGCCGTTCCCCGTCAGGCAGGCTTTGTCGTATAGGAAAGTATCGGTGAAGTGAAAGTCGCGCTGGAAATCGCGGTCGTAGAACTCCACAGTTACTGTGTTGTGCGAGTCCTGGTCAACCGTCCACACAGCGCCAACTAGGTTAAGGCACAGGTACTTGCGATTGCCGCGCCATGGCGTAGCACCTGGCTGAAAGGGTTCGTGGAAGTTAGGCTGCATTAACGTGCGGCGTTTCGTCGGTGGATACTCTCCGGAGCCGAGAAGCTCGCCATCAGCGCGCCGCTTACGGCCGGTTGTGTAGCCGGCACCGTCGTCGTCCACCACAAAATCGTCCATGTCGCTCCCATCGCCGAGATCAAATTCATCGCCGCCATGATCAGCTTGGAAGTGCCGCGGTCGCGCCGCAAGGGCTACACTAGCTGTGTTGGTGGGATCGATGATATTGCTAATGGACTTTTGCAGTGGCAGCTTCAACAGCGCATCATACTGGCCATTAACGAGGTCGGGGTAAATGTAAACCTCGCCCTCAGTGGTTGTAAAGGATAGCAGGTTTTTGACTGGATGCCAGCTCAGGTGCATGACATTGGCAAAGTCGAATTTCTGAAAGATAGATTGCGATGCAGCATCCCAGAGTAGCAATTTTCCATCTTGGCCCGCACTTGCCAGAATCGATCCATTGGGCGACCACGCAATGGCTGTGATCATGCCAGAATGGCCGTTTTCGAACGTCGCATGCTTCTGCCAGTCATCCTTGGAAATCATGTAAATATCGCGTGTCGGCGATGGCACTGCAAATGCCCGTCCATCAGGGTGCCAGGCCACCTGTGAGGACCCCGAAGACTCGCCATCGATAGACCCAATCATACCGTCCAGCTTCTTCAACAGCTCGGGCTGCTCACTGGTTAGCGAATACATGTACACGATGCCATCCTGGCAGGACACGGCAGCCAATGTCCCGCGAGGATCTAATGACACATGTTTGGCAGGCCGGTTATGTTCACGCAGTATGCGAGTTTTAGAGTGGTCTTCGGTATGCACCAACTTAACTGTCAGCTCATCACTAGCCACAGCGCACCACTTTTGATCTGCCGATAGTGCCACATCGCGCACCGGCATAGTCACTCGGACCAGATATTCTTTGAACGCCGGTGGGTCGATGGTGTATATGCTGACCACACCGTCCTCGTCGCCAACGTAAAAGTACTCGTCACCTGCAGCCACGGCCAGATTTGCCTGTGGGCACTCGTCAATATTTGTTGGTTCACCATCGAATCCGGTCTTGTAGAGTCGGAGCGTTGGGTTCACGCCGGCCGTAATCAGCCGGCTTCCGTCTCGGTTGTAGTCGCATCGGGTCGTGCCTTTGGTGTAAGCCGGGCGAGCCCTGGGCCGCGAAGCACCGGACATGTTACGGTCAAAGTTCATAGCGGGGAGATGATATATAAGCCCAAGATTGAAGGGGTCTGCAAATAAAATAAGGTGATATAAAAGAATTAATAGCCTCGAGGAGTTAGTCAGGCCGAAGCTAGTGGTCATGTGTTGCTAGAAGCAAGGCCAAGATGGACAACAAGCCCCATAAACATGACAGTACCCTTGAAATTTGGCGCGTCAACGCGTCGTCGCGCTCCCGCTCTCCCCCCCCCCATTAAACCAAAGTGGGTGGCTTACAAGTACAAGTTCGATTCCTCTCAGAGGTGCTCATCGCTTCCTTTTTTGAAGCCCAATATAACCCTAAGGCCACCCGTCCCATCAGACCTTAGGGTCTCTAAATTGATATGCCGAAGCATCTGCTCCAAGTCTAAATGAATAGCCGGTCATAGGATCCGGCTACATGCTATGTAGTAGCGCTGATAGGAACGGGAAAATAGAAACCCCATGGAACCGAGTATATTGCCGAGTATAAGCATTCCTTTATATAAGAGCAATACCCAGGCTTGGCCAAGGCTATTTCATAGCCACAGCATTGCCATCCCATAACTCAGTAAATATTGATCTAGGCTCTCATGCACTCACACACACACATACGCGCATCTACGTTCTTAAGTCCACTACTTGCTCTAGAAAGCAGCCTCTCTTTTGCCTTTCGCCTTTCGCCTTCCACCAATCATGGCTCCCGGTCTTTTGTTCGTGTACATGGCACCCAAGCCAACGCTTCCAATAGCCCGGTTTCACGAATGGTATAACAACGAGCACGGCCCGACTCGGCTGCGCCTCCCGGCCATATTTACTAATGGTCTACGCTACGTTGGCAATGATGGGCTCGACCCACCATTTCTGGCAATCTACGATGTGACATCCATGCACTGGATGCGCGAGCCTGTGTACACAAATCTGCGGGCCAATCGATCCCCTCGTGAGGCTGCCATCATTAGCCAGGTTGCTGTCGACCGGCGATTTTACGACCTCGTAGCAACACATGCAAAGCAAGGCTTCGCCCCTGCAGAACAGCTGCCTAGTGGCGGGGCATTGGGCCGGATTTTGGTAGTTGAGGAGGTCGAGGTGGGAGGTAGCACTAATGATGCTGCGGTCAATAACTATATACATGCGTTTTCTGACGTGCGGGGCCCACTGCTGGCCAAGGATGTGGGCTGGCTGAGGTCACGGCTTTTCCGTACCTCGACGGTGCAAGACGACGGTGATTCAGCTCAAGACAACAGATTTGCAGTTCTGCACGAGTATGAGAGCATCAATTTTAAGCCACCGGTTGAGGCGGCCAAGGAAAATGGGATCGTGGCTGCCTCGGTGCGGACCATGAAACTTTTCTATGTATTTGGGCCTGCGCCGCGTGACCTGGACCATTTGGCGGCTCTCCCTTCTGATTCGCCCGAGTTTGTGTCAGCAGATGGGAAGAGCCTTGTCACTGTGCCCGGTCCTTCTGGTAATCTGCAATCCACCGTCATTGCGCCCGACGGCCTAGTGATTCCGTTCCAGCTGGAGGGCAATCCTAGTCCAGGTGCGCCAACTGTGGCATTTTGCAACTCACTGTTGACCTCATTGCATATGTGGGACGACTTTGTTGAGATCCTCAAGAAGGAGCGCCCTGATCTGCGTATTTTGAGATACAACCACCGTGGGCGAGGAGAGCTGCCTGCAGAAGTACCCGTCAGCGCTGATCAGTTGGCTGACGATCTAGCCAGTGTGCTTGATACCCTGCGCATCGAAAAGCTGCACCTTCTAATTGGCGTGTCCCTTGGCGGTGTAACAACGCTCAACTTCGCCATCCGGCACCCGCGGAGACTAACCAAATACATTGCCTGTGACTTCAATGTCTGTGGCAGTGCATCCAATACTGCAGCCTGGAAAGAACGCACAGCCATTGCTGAGGCAGACGGCGGCAATGGAATCCGGCACGAGCTGGCCCCAGCAACAGTTCAGCGCTGGTTCCACCCAGTGTCAATGGAGAAGACAGCCGTCGTCAACAAGATGACACAGATGGTTGGCCAGAACAATCTGGCTGGTTTCCGTTACGGATGCCAGGCACTTTGGGAATATGACCTGAAACCCCAAATGGGTTCTTGCAAGGTGCCCGCCTTGTTTATCGCCGGAGACGGCGATGCGGGAGGCAAGTTCTTGACCATAATGAAGGCGTATGAAAAGCAGGTGGGCTATGACAAAGCCGAATTCCGCTCAGTTGCCAACACTGGCCACTTGCCAATGACCGAAGATGCGCTGGCGTTCTGGGAGGTGGTCAAAGACTTTGTCTGACAATGGCAATAGCTACTGGAGGGAGGGAGCTGTACATAGTGAAGAATTCGTACCACCGCATAACTACATGACCATCACAAAGGCCGTGAAAGGGAAGGGAAGCCCAACGACCGCCGTGCAATCTTGTTAACGGCCTAGAATAAAAAGTACGCGCAGACACGACTAGTCACGTCAGAACATCAAATAAGCACTCAAAAATTAGCAAGGCAGAAAAGGAAATCTATCATCATCTTTAGCTTCGTATCAACATCAATTTATGCGTCGTTTTTGGCGCACGTGATCCTCGTCGCCACCAATGTCCTCCGAATGGTCTTCCAATGCCACTTTCGGACTTTTCTTCAACGCACCGGCCTGTTTCCGCCGACTTTTGGCTTCTCTAGCCGATCCCAGGGCTGAGCTACTCCACTCCTCCAACGCCGTGGGGTTTTGCTTAGCGCCCATGGCGCTGCCGGCCAAGATAGCCCGACACACGTGGAAGCGGGCAATTTCCCGCACGTGCACCTGGCGCCCCTCTCGCTGGGCGGAATAAAACTTTTCATCAAGTACATCAAGCACGCTACGGCCGAAGCCGTCTCGCACGTGAACGTTGGCCCCGGCCTCGACAAGGGCACGCATGGCCAGCTTATTGCCACGCCGCACGGCAACATGAAGGGCTGTCTCACCCTTGCGGTTGCGGGCATGGACGGCAGCGCCACCATCGACAAGCAACTTGATGAGAGCACGAGGGCTGGACCGGTCGGCAGACGATTCGAGACTATTGGCAACAAAGGCCATTAGTGGCGTGTTCCCACGATGGTCGTAGGCATTGACGTCGACGCCAAGACTAAGCAAGTTGCGGGTAGTCTCGATGCGTTGCTTCATCCGCTCTTTGCTTGTGTCTTCTAACTCAAGCTCTTCCTCCACAGGGGATTTGGGCTTGATGATTGGCGGTGCTGCAGCCGCTGAATTGGGCGGGATCCATACTGCGGGTTGTGGCGGGCTACCAGCGGCTATAGGCGCTGTGGTAATGCTCACATTCGATCGGCTGTGTTTGCGTTTGCGTGGCATGCTGCCTGCAGCAATTTCAGCTTGTTCGCTACGCATGGTCTGCACGCTGGTAATGGCCGCCCCAAGACAGTGCAGTGCATTCCGCCCACGCTCATCCTGAGCCTTTGGGTCGACGAAAGCCTTGGAAACGACTGAAAGAAGTCGTGTGTGTGTTGCAACGTAGTCTTCGCTGCGTCGGTGGGCGTGGGCAAAAAAGTCTTCATCGCTCAGAGTCTTTAGTGAAGAGTCTATGTCAGTGCCGCCATCGCCGTTTACCCCACGGTCAGAGCCGTTGACACTGCAAGAAGCGACTGGCTTAAACTCGCCGTTAAAAGCCATGTCGAGCTTGGGGAACATATCCATGACTTGCGGCATTAGCGATGTGCGCTTATTGCCTGCCTTTGGGTGCCAGCCAAAGGCATCGGGGGAAAGCTCGACGTTGAACCGGAGCATAATCCGGCTCAAAGCTCGACCCATCTCAACATTTTGCCTGGCATGTTCAGCCAGCAAATGTATAAACGTCCTGCCGTAGTGATCGCGCGCATAAAACAGGCGCGTGTCGCCGGTTAGTGGCTCTAGTAGAACTTCGAGGGCAGCCGCGTCATTAAGCCAAGTGGGACTGAGCAGATGCAGGAAGCTCTGGCCCATGCTGTTCATATGGCTGACGAGCTTTTGGTGCGAAATCACTGCTTGCAACAACATATGGTGCTGGGTATCTCCTAAAGCAAGCATATGCAAGGCTGTGTTTCCAAAGCAGTCGATCAAGCCGGAAAAGCGCCCCACATCGCCGCTCTGTACGAGACTTGCAAAGGGTGTTTGGCCTTGTGCTGGGTCGATAGCTTGCACCCAGACCGAGGTCTGCAAAGCAGGCAATAGATGGCATGGGCACTGGTTACGTTTATGGTCTAGGGTCTTTGCCCCCTGGCACTGCGACTTTGAAGCCGAAAGGTCCAGACTATTGGGATTCATAGGACGCAGCAGATCCCACGGCACAGGGGGTGGTGCATCCAAATCTTCAGGTGAGTCTGGGTCGTGAGCCCAGCTGTCCCGGTATTGCGTGTCGGCCTCTAGTGGCGACTCGAGCTTGGGTCGGTGGTGAACATTAGAGCTCAGTGTAAAGGTGATGCGAGTGATGAGGATATACAGGTACTTCATGAACACGCGGCCCAGCGGATCTTTGCGCACCTGATCGGGCACAGATTCGCTGATTTGCGAAATACCGTTTTCCACAGACCTGGTTGTCATGATAGACAGCTCAGTATTGGAGCGCTGCGACAGCCCAAACTCGCACTCGAACTGCGTGTTAAGCAAGGGCTTGCCGTCTTTGGAAGACCCTCCTTGAATATTTTCAGTAGTGCGTTTGTCCTCGTTGTCGTCATCGTCATCATCATTCACCTCTTGCGCACTGGTGGCATGTGACTTGTTATCCTTGTTTTTGACTTTCAATGGAAGGGAATGGCCGGCCTCTCGCACACGGCTCAGAAAGAGTGGCGAAAGGACCAGAGACTTGAGACGACTCAAGGCGTCGGCCACGTCGTTAGCGCGAGCCCAGCGTAATTCTTTACCAGCAGTAGAACTGATCTTTTTATGTGCAGATTCTTCTCTATGGCGGGCTAGCTGTTAGCTAGTGAAGTTGGTGTTGTCTGCAAAGGCGAAAGCAAAAGGGGAAGGAAGAGAGTGAGAAAACCAACTTACTTGGGCACATCGCTGGGATCCCGTGCAAAGGCCTCCACAACCTTAAGCACGGCAAACAAACTAAGATGCGTATTCATATACGCCATGATCAGCGTCCACATTGACAAGACTGTCCATTTTGGCGGCCGACCGCTAGGGGTGGACGGGGACGGAGACGGAGAAAGGGCCGGATCAAAAGAAGTGGAGTCTGGGATAGTCAAATGGGTTGAGGAAGAGACGCCGGAAGGAGCGGATTTAGGGAGCGGCATCCTTGAGATGGGCGGCTATTGTCTCCCGCTGCTCTTTTTTTTCTTGGATTTATTTTGTCTCGATTACAGCTTGTTTTAGGCGTGGGTTGGAGCAGTGGAGTGGTAGTAGGAAGGGGATGAGCCAGGAGCGGGGGCAAATGGAAGGGAAATGGAACACGAAAGGGACAAATAGAAAGATGCAGGGTAGGGTAGAGCAGAGTAGAAACAGATGCAGAATCTAGAGCTGGTGTTGGAAGAGAGCTGGGTTTTTGGTGTGCTATGACAAAACCAAGCCCAGATGTACGCCACAAAGAGTGTTGGGGAAGAACAAGGCGGAGAGGCAAAGAACCTGCTGTGACAGGCTGGGGGATTGGGGGAGTGGTTGATGAGGGATGAATTGATTGACGGGACAGCTGGTGAAAGAAACCGGTTGTGTATGTCTGAGTCTATGTCAGCTCTCTTCTGGGTGTGCAGGGCAGAAGACGGGCGTTACGTGTTGCCAAGGCAGTAAATGATGGTATAAGTCACAGTCAGCAGGCCAGCCCGATATGTAGTTGTCATGGGGTACAGTGGGTGTATAATGCACGGAGTGTAGTATGTAGTATGTAGTGTAAAATGGGCAGTAGGTGATGTATAGCTAGTTGTATGATGCAGGCGAGGTTCATGTATATCTCGGCTGACACCAAAGCTGCAAAGGGAGTCAGTCGATGGGTTAGGTGACCCGATAGGGCAGTCCAGACAAGCAAGCAAGAAATAAAGCAAGCAAAACAGGACGACGTAGTAGCGTATCAGCGTGGCACTTCTAGACTAGGCAGCAGGTTGAGTGGCGAAACCGGGCAAGATATAAAAGAAGGGGACAGAAATGGAATAAACAGAAGAAAGGACAGGAGAGAGGAGGAAGAAAAAACTAAGGACCCAGGCCAGGAATAAAAGAGCCCAAAGCCAAGAACAAGAACGGACGGCTAATAAGGAAGACAAGGCTCGCAAGGAGGGGTGGTAAAGCCTAAGGGTATGAATGAGGAGACCAGAAGGCACAGTAAAAAGAAGGAGACAACAGATGAGGG
>MKGM01000472.1:912-12595 GCA_002018265.1 Ceratocystis harringtonii | reverse complement strand
ACCGTGTTTCTCAGCCTGCGCGGCAGGTTTCTCAACAGGTGTGCCACTTCGTTCTTCCTTACACTAGTCCCCCCGGCATTGTACACGCTGACCACTTGCAGAGTCGACCCTCCAATCTCGGCCGCCACCGTGCTCACGTCGGGGTGCGCCTCTATCATGGCTGTTTGATACACCTTGTACTTCGAGTGTCTGTATACGAAGACCAAGGATCTTCTTCGGGTTTGCGTATTGTCGTTTCCATAAGTCATGTGTAGGGCCTCCATCAGGGTGTACTGAGGATGCACTGTCGTCCTGCCGCTGTCTGTGCCCGAGGGCTCTTGTACCAGGACTATGTCCGCTCGTTTTCTTGCGGCCGTCTCGAGGAGCGCCTTCTGTGCTTCAGGGACTTTGCGGACATTTGCTGAGAGAATGCGTATCTTCTCTTGCCTGTTTTGGGTGCTGTTGGGTCTTGGACGCATTAGTTCCTTGACTTACCATTGCATTCTTCCGCCGAGTGTCTGCCCGCGCAGATCGGACACTTTAGAGTGCACTTGCACTCTTTGTCCTTGTGCTCAGCACACTTCACCTCTTCTGCGTGGGCGACGGTGGTGTGTCTAGTGTTGCCGCATTTAGCGCATCTCGCGGCAAAGCTGCACGCTTCCGTCCTGTGTTGTCTCCAACACCGAGAGCACCTAGGCGGAGGGAGGGGCTTGTATTCTGCTCTCTTTACTACCCGTTCCCCCTCCCCAGAAGCTCAATTGTCCGAGGGGTTCTCTCGGGGTTGAGGACTGTTACCCTGATGCCCTGAACGTGGGCTTCATTTTCATATTCCCTGAATTCTAGGATCTTCAGCTCTCCGCCGAAGGCATCCTGGATGTCCTTGCTGACATCTTCCAACCATCTTCTGGGGTTTTCCAGTACCGGCGGCCTTCTGGGCCCAGGTTGTCTTGCCCGCGTCTTTTGCCGGCTTTGCTGGCAGCGTTATCTTAGTTGCCGTTTTTGGCGCCTCCTGCGCCTTGCCTTCCTGTCTTGCCCTCCGCAAGCTGGCTTGGCCATCCACTAGGGGCGGACTGTCTCCCAGAGTTGGTCCTTTTCGGGGCGCGCGGCCTTTTTAGGCTGCGTGTCCTGTTCCATAGGGGGGGCTTCCGTCGTGTGTTCGTTGTCGGTGGGAGCGCCCTCCACTTCGCGNATTGCATTCTTCTGCCGAGTGTCTGCCCGCGCAGATCGGACACTTTAGAGTGCACTTGCACTCTTTGTCCTTGTGCTCAGCACACTTCACCTCTTCTGCGTGGGCGACGGTGGTGTGTCTAGTGTTGCCGCATTTAGCGCATCTCGCGGCAAAGCTGCACGCTTCCGTCCTGTGTTGTCTCCAACACCGAGAGCACCTAGGCGGAGGGAGGGGCTTGTATTCTGCTCTCTTTACTACTTGTTCCCCCCCTAGAAGCTCAATTGTCCGAGGGGTTCTCTCGGGGTTGAGGACTGCTACCCTGATGCCCTGAACGTGGGCTTCATTTTCATATTCCCTGAATTCCAGGATCTTCAGCTCTCCGCCGAAGGCATCCTGGATGTCCTTGCTGACATCTTCCAGGGTCGTCCGTCTGACCTCGCTTCCGTTCTCGGTCACGTCGTGCACATTGAGCGGGATGTTCCTCACGATGAACTTCTCCCACACTGTCTCCTTCTCGATAGCAGAGGCGTCCAAGAAGTTTCTCAGGATTTCCAGAGTGCCTTCCTTCACGGCACCTGGCGTTTGTGACATTGTTAGGGCGAAGCCCGTTCGTGTCGTCTTGGCGAGCGTCACGATTTCCTCTCCCTGGAAGAGGGACGCGTTGACCTTGTTCTTAAGGACTCCCGCGTTTACCTCCTTCCACTTCGATCCTGGGAAGAGCCTCACCAGGAGTCTGTTTTCTTTCGGCTGTTTCCGGACGTGTCCTGTCCTCTTCGGCAGGGTCGGGCGCACGTCGACCATCTTCTGGGGTTTTCTAGTACCGGCGGCCTTCTGGGCCCAGGTTGTCTTGCCCGCGTCTTTTGCCGGCTTTGCTGGCAGAGTTATCTTAGTTGCCGTTTTTTGGCGCCTTCTGCGCCTTGCCTTCCTGTCTTGCCCTCCGCGAGCTGGCTTGGCCATCCACTAGGGGCGGACTGTCTCCCAGAGTTGTTCGGATTTCAGCCTCGATGAAAAGGCTGAGCCTACGAAAAACGCGCTCTGTGTCCCGCTTTTCGTCTTCGCTGGCCGGTTCTCCGGCAAGCGATTGGGCTGCCATGTCGATGGCCAGGGTCACCTTCCTGATGGCCTCGACTTTCTTCTCTATCTCGTGCCTCTTTCTGGCGAGAGCGTTATCCAGAGAGAGGGTGAAGCTGCCTTTACCCGCGTGCCTGCTGTCCTGCAGGCCTTTCTCCTTCTGTGGTTGGTCCTTTTCGGGGCGCGCGGCCTTTTTAGGCTGCGTGTCCTGTTCCATAGGGGGGGCTTCCGTCGTGTGTTCGTTGTCGGTGGGAGCGCCCTCCACTTCGCGGGGTGGGCCCGTCTGGTCGGTCATGTCTATGTCAGCCATGATCGGAGGTGATCCAGTGCAATCGTTTTGCGCGCGATCGCCTGTCTTGTGATTGTTTGGTGTCGCGATGGTTGTTGTTGTTGTGTTTTTCTAGGGTTGTGTTAGGGTTAGCCCCTGGTTCAGGAGTTGTAAAAGTTAAGTTTTTTTTGGTCGTATGTGGTGATAATTCGGGACTTAGGAGAGCTTATATTCTAGCGTCTGGGCAGTATGAGGATCAAAACAGTAGGTAGACGTAAAATAATACAAACAAACAAACAAGAAGCTGGAAAAGCCAGGAAGAACTGCCGGACAGCACGTTCCCCTGGATGGCCGAACGAATCCCAGAGGTGTGCAGTGCAACCAAGCAGTTGCCACGTCAAGAGGAGACGCAAGCGTGAAGAAGCTGGCAGGGCAAGTCTCTGCAGACTTTAGGACGCTACTAAGAATGCTACAGGGAGGGTCCACCCCTGACGCCGGAAACCGAGAAAAGGTGAAAAGGGGCCCTGAGACAAGCAAACAAGCCAGACCCGCCGTCACTACTGCGCGCAGGCAGGAAGCGCCCATGGACAGAAAGACGTGGGCAACGGTCGCCAAACAGGCGGGTGGAGAATCGAAGGAGCCAGTGATCCTCAAGAAAAAGACGGTCTCGAAACCTCTTGGCAAGGAGAAGGAGCAGTCAATTAGGGTCTTCATCCGGGGATCCAAGAAAGACAAGGAAGAGACCGCCAGGCACGAGCTGGCAAAGATCTTTAGAGGCTCATCCGAAAGGTTTGAGACAAAGAAGGTGAACTCAGGCTGGACGTTCCACGCCGAGAAAGGGCCAATATAGAACGGGCCAGACAGGCATGCAGAGTCAAAGCGTGCCAAGTGGACAGAAGGTGGGTCCACGCACGTATCACCGATCTTACGGACTTTTACGTGGTCGGTGAGGGGGGTCCAGTGCCTACCAGAAATGAGAAGTGGTTTGCCGGCCAAATCACAAAACAGACTAGGAGCCAGGTCAAGACAATCAAGTGGCAAATTGCAACAGAGAAATACAAGGACGCCACACTCCGAGTCTCACTCGACCTCCTAGAGGGTCGACAGCTGCCCAAGAACTTGACCTTCGACGGGAGCACAAACAGTGCTATAGTCAAGAAGTGCTGGACCTTGTCCACTTCACTATGCTAGGAACGCCCTCCAACGTCAGCCTTAAACCATGGTGGAACGACAAATGCCGCCAGCAAAACGCTATGATGAGAGAAGCACGGAGAATCCAACACAGAAAGATGGAAAACATTCGGCTATAAGCCATATATGTGAACGAGCAGAAGGAAATGAAGAAGGCCGTCTTCCAGGTTAAAAGAAGCCTTATGAGCAAGGCTGTGACAGGGCTTACGCAAGCAAGAGACGTCTTTCGAGCAATTGAATGGGCCAACGAAAAAAACGGATAGACGAATCTCCCTTATGCAGAGACCCGATGAAACGAGAACCACCAGCACACCGGAATCTGTAGCCTTACTCCTCGAGACTCATACAAAACCTCACACGGGGTCACGATGGCAGCACCAGGAACCCAACCCAGAAGAGGTAAAGGCATCAATTTGGAGACCTACGAACACAGCCCCCGGGGCAGGCGGTATCGCCAATGAAGTGTGGTGGAATGCAGAATGGTGGAGAACCTTTAGCCGACGAAGTTGTGCAGATGGGTCAGAAGCTTCATGGGAGGAAAGGAGGCGAGTATCCATGCCAAAGATACCATCACAACCCCCGTAGGAAGTTTCCTTCCACGGGGCTCACCGATCTCGCCAGTGCTATATTAGCAAAGTCATTCCAAGCTAATACACCTGCACTGAAAGAAAAAGAGCGGCTACAAGATACCATACACCCAGTGCTCCCTTGCTCATTCAGTACAACCAATTAAAAGCTCCGTTCCACATACTGATGAGAGATTAAAAAGACTTGTCACATTGTTTCTTTCAACCGTATTAGCTATTTAGAGCTGCTGAAAGCGGGTTTTCTGAGCGGGATACTGCATGGTCGTATTTAAATTCAAGACTGTAGTTGTGAGCCATGTAGCTGATGCCCTTTCCAAGGCCTTCCCTGGGGTGTTTAGGGGAGAGCAGGGCAGGAATATTCGTCTACCTCGATTGGGCTAACTGAGTTTCATATAGCTAGGCAAGTAAATCTTTGCAAAGGGACTCAAGTTAGACATAAAGTCCCTGTAGAAGCCTCTTTTGATGGTTGTTATAGTTACATGATGGGACTTATTGTCTGCCTTTGTGATGCTTCCATATTCTCTTGCGCCCTCCAACACCCGGTCTATAGCAAAGTTTCTTGGCTGTGGCCTACTAGCCTCCCTTGAACTGAACTGTGGTTGTTTACTCTTGGAAAACTAGCTATCTGACGTATAGTTACCTACATTGCATGGTGCTTAAGCCATCTCGGCCCCCAGATTATAGTCATCTGCCGCCTGGCGCAACTTGACAAGCGTACATTCAAATCATAGGCCAGGAGTTTTGGAGCTCCAAAGATAGCGCATGGAACTGACGGTCTGTTCCGCCAATGTCCAGACGGCAGCTGGGCTTATCGTGCTTCTAAGCCATATGAGGTTGACAGAGCCCCTTCAGCTCTATAATAGCTCCCGCATTTCTCCCCCTTTGCATTGTACTAGTGATAAAAAGCAGAGCAATAATGCCGCTAACAAAAGCTTTTGGTACACCCTCCTGTTCCTTTGCTGAGACTTGGGTTACTGCGTCCTCGTCATGATATAAATCGTTTACGCTTTATACATCCTAAGCTATTCACCGAAGCCTTAGCCACCATCTACAATCACCATTTTGAATAGAAGGCTGAATGTAAGAAACTGTAACTGTCAAGTGCTTCATTGATAAAACTATTCCCGAGTTGCAATAAAAATATCAAATAACTCATCATCGGTGGAAGGTGTGTAGTGCCCTTCTTTCCTGTGCTACTAACCAAAACTACGCTCCGCTTCTTCGAGAACCGAGCACATCTCATTATAAATATTCAAATCTTCTTTTTTGTTGGCCTTACCTCCTGGAAACAAGATTTTTCGAAGTTTGTTAACCCAAAACACTAGAGGTCGAAGATAATTAGAAAATTCCTGGTTTGCTAGAAGCAGGAATTTTTCCTCATTGACAACTAGCTGTAGTTTGGACATTGCTACTTCGAACGATGGTATTTCGTACCAACTGCGGTATCGTGTGACTAATACTTGGTGTCCCCCTGGGCCGATGACGTGGATGCAGATCCAGAATAGAACCCAAAAGAATGACTCAAGGTCGTGAATGAATGTGTGTTTCTGGCCCATTAGTACCGCAACAGCCATAAAAGGCTTCGTGCCAACCTTCCTCTCGACGTCCCGGGCCTTGTCAACCTCGATGGCCATATCAAAGTCAATGAGAAAGGCCGGCCAAGAACCGCCACCTTCTTCGCCAACAATCAAGTTGTTTATGGAGATATCCCGATGTAGAATACCTGCCTTGTATGCTGCTTCATGGCCCCGAATGCACTTGGCAAGAGCATTTAAAAGGAGAGAGGGGGAATCTGCTTGATAGATTGGCTTGCCATAATCATGCATTACGATGCGTTGATGGATTCGGTTTGTAGTTTTGCTTGATGGAAATCCGAAATTAGATGACAGCTTTATGGGTATGTTTTCGAGACCAAAGTATCTATCCTTTTGTATGTGTGCTTGATGATCGAAATGGCGATGTCTAGCCATGGAAACGTTCAAACCTTTTCTGACGTTGTCCCTGGTGCTGTCAACGAAACCATTCACATGGACATTGTAGTGGTAGTAATAGCGAGCAACATAAGGAACGCCCCTTTCGGTTAACTTCCGCAGAATTTGTCCTTCGTCAAGTTTCTCGGGGTTTTGCCACAAATCTTTGATCACTAGGACCTTCCCAGGGTGGGCTTCGGAGTGGCCCTTCCAGCACTGGGTAGCACGACCAGCTATGCACCCTTTATTGGATATACGTGCATTAATGATAAGGCGCTCAGACACCCCATTGCGGTCGATATTCATGACCATTTTGTTGTTGAATTTTATATATGTGTGATCGAAGCCAAGTTGGTCCCCGTTCATGAGGAGGAATGCGGCCATGATGTCAATGAACTGTTTGCCATCTTTGTTGATATCGAACGATTGAGATGCAACGCCGCCGGTTCTGTCAAATAGCCAGATTCTCATGATAGATCCACAAAGGGTGAATCCTAGAACAAAGCGACGAGAATAGTTGGAAACAAACACTTGTTTGGCAGAATTTGAAATTTCATGCCAGGTAGCCAGTGAGGAATCAGTGTTTGGGTCACACATTATCGCGCCTACCACTAGAAAGTGTGAAGGGTGGTATAAGTAACCATTGGGATAACTGGCATATGTGAAGCAAACGCTAGGTTTTAGAAAGCGCCAAACTTTGTCAACATAGTTAGCGGGTCGCACCACAAGCTTATTTTTAACTTCCAGTGTCAAGCCCATGCCACCGATATGGCTGTTCATCTGGTTAGTGAATTCAGTGAGCCAGTTCATGAGATTAGCCTTCGTCATGGTTGTGGGCCAACTCTCCCATCCAGTTTCAGCTTGGAAACGGGGATTGGAATCTTGGGTGCATTTCCGAAAGAAGCTGGTAGACAGTGTCTCAAGATCAGTGATTCCGGTTGAGATGGTGGAGAAAAGATCCCGAACATCAACATACAGTGTGTTCAGCTCCAACCTTAGACTAGCTGCCAAGTCCCCTGCTTTAACATCCGCGCCACATATATAGATGGAATATTCGACAACCTTGTCGACTTCATCCCAGATATCAAAGTCATTGCGAGGTTTAGCCATGACGGCGCGGAGTAGAGGTTTTAGACGTTGGCGGTCGAATTTTCGATGGGACAAATTGAGCCGGAGATGGAGAAGGTCGCTTTGGAGAGAGGTACCCCTGTGGTAAATTGGTGGGAAATAGCGAGAGGCTGTGGCTTGGGATAGACAATATACAAGGTGTGCGCCAATCTCTATAGAAGAGTTAGTAGACATATCTCCAGGTGCCAGGACAGCCATAGACATACCTGATTGATTTAATCGATCAAATGCATCAACGGAAGGCTCAATGCCAGCCTTTGCACATGCTTTGAAGAATGCATAATAAAAAGGTTTAAGGACTGCGCGAATAGGGTTTTCATGGATGATTTGAGTACGTGCAGCGAGTCCCATGATGAGGTTAGAAGGATGGAGTTAAATGCTTATTGGAACGGAGGGGAGATGTTTGAAGAGATAGTTTAAAGGAAAAGCAACATGGGGTTTAGCTTGCTTTATGAAGCTGTCTCTTTGTGTCTCTTTGTAGCTATGGGAGCAGAGCATAGCTGGGTCTTGCCTGCATATGATGGCCCCACAATAAGCCTTTAGACTGCCGTGGGCGTCAGGGGTCCGTCCACTTTCTCCAGCAGTGTTCTTGGGATAGGGAATGCGAGGTAGCTGGCTGATTGCTAGAAACGCTTAGCAGAGTGGGCATAGATCCTTCTCGTATTTGGTCTCATAATCCTTGGTGATTTCCAAGAGTGCGTAGGCAAATGATGGGGGGACCTAGACATAGGGCGGCATCGGGCACTACTGGACAGGGTTAGCTTTTTGCGGGTCTCAGCGAGAGGGGCATAATTAGTTACATGCCTCCCCCACTCAATACAACACAAAGAAAATGCCCCACAGAAATGGGGTTTACTCCCGAAGATCATGAACAAGAGAAAACAAGATTCTAGAGTAATTGGAGAAGCTGAAAAACTAGACCATATGGACTATGGTAGGAAGGGTCATCGTCTCTTTTCCGTTTTATTTCTCTTGGTCATTTTGCTGTCATTTATGGCCACATGCTTTGTTACGCGGCAATGCGACGGCACACTCCGGACAGAAGCAACTCCCAGACAATTGGCAATTGCAGATTTCTAATGTCTCCTACGAGGGTGCCTGCCATCTAGGATTTGCTACCTGGCCTTTTTGATCCTTGCCGCCAGCTTGAAAATTAGGCTAAAAGACGCCAGTGGAGTAGTCCCGTAGTCATAGCTGTTATCGTCCTTGTTTTCCTTGCAGCCAATCAGTAGGAAGAGAGCTGTTTTGACCCCTCCCCACACAGCCCTGTTCGACACGACCTTCTGACACAGCTATCTTCGATCTTGGGTACTCCGCTGTCTCCCTCGTTCTCGCTCTGTCGCCTCGCTCCAAGAGTTGTGCATCATCTCATGTTTCCCTCCCGGTGTCGGATAGCGGCTGAGTTATCCTGGAGCGCTCGAGATGTCGCACCTACCCCTGTCGCGCTGTCACGGCCAGCCCCGCTGCCTAATCTTCCCTTGCCTGAGGGGAGGAGGCACCTTGGGTAGGATCTGGGCGGCTCACTCAGCCCTGGGCTCAGGCAGTAAGTTGTCTTGGCTCAGGAGGCTGGGGCTACGGCGTGACATGCTGGTAGCATGGCTTGCCGCCTTTGTGTTTTTCTACAGGCTCGCCCTCGAACCTGAGCTTTATGACCTCCGCAGTGTATCAAACTTCTACCAGACTCACTCTTTCGACTTGCCCTAGAGTGGGGGGCTGGATTGTGCTTTCATCTTTAGTGACAGCTTTAGCCGCTATAATATAGCCTAGCTAGATCCTGATCAGGCCCTTAAAACGGGAAACACGGCAGGACCCAGTTCCACCTTCTGGCTTGTTTGCTTGTTGGTTTGTTTGCTCCATTCAACACCTACCTACCTACTGGTCTTCCACAGCAGGACAAGGGCATGTTCTAGGTAGAAGAAGCTTGGATGATGTTGTCTCCCGACGCCACTTGTGGTCCATTGGAAGTTTTAGGCGCACGCCGACTCGAAGCATCCCCTACCACCTTTGAGGATCTTGTTTTGCAGCCGGAGTTTCCAGCTAGATGCTGCCCAAGGACATTTGCGGGATGGGATTTTGAGATAAGCTACCTATAATTAGCTCTGTCTAAGAGGTTAGTGGGTCCTCGCCCTAGTGGAGTAGTTTAGTTTTGTCGTACTGAGCGAAGCACACTAGCAAAATGCCTTGCTACTTTCGTGCTTTCTAGTAGCCTGTCTGCAAACCTCTGGCTCCATGGCCTCACCTCCGCACCTCCTTGCACGTCTAGCAGAGCCACAGTGGACATCTTTGAATGGGCAATGCCATTCCTAACTCTTCCACCACTCTTTGTGCCCAGCACATAGCTAGCTCTATGCCCTGGTCAGCCTGATATAGGGCTCTAGATTCTGTTCCTTGACACCCCAGCTCCGCTTCCAAATCTGCCTATTCGCCCATCTGCCTAGAGCTATGGCCCCTGTCCCCGAGGCAGCTCCGTCTGCGATGGTTATCCACCCCGATCTTGTGCTCTCGTTCGTGTATTTCAACCCGTCGGAGTAGGCTATAAAAGGCCCTAAGTGGACCACGTCCATTTCCTCATGTCTCTCTGTCTCTTGATTGCTGAGCCCCTTTCAAAAAGCCATGCTTAGCTTGGCAGCTTTTGACTTCTCTCTTCCCAGTATGCCCGTACCTGCTTGCAGATTTAGTTCCCCAGGATGAACTTTTTGAATGGCTATAGTTTGCTTGTGGGCTGTGCTCATGAAAGTGCCACTCCTTTCCTACATATTGTGCTTATGTGTCTCTCCAGAAGGATGCCATCTATTCGGCTGTACTGGCTTTTCTCAGCCTTCTCTGTTGTTGTTATTGTATTGTTTTACGTTTACCTACTGTTATTTCGTGGAACTCCGACGGCATGCTCCGGACAAAAGTTGCTAGCTAATGTTATCTTCCACCAGCTCTTGGGCGGTCAGTAGTTGCTAGATTTCAAGCGGCTCCTGTGACTTTTTAGGGTCTGGCTCTTAGGCCAGGGAGGCTCTCCGTCCAGCGTAGTGGTAGGGTGTGCCTGCGGGGCTCCCAGGGCTGGATACCTGGTGTTCTTAATCTGCGAAGACCGCGTGTAAACTAGCCTAAAAGGCCGCCGGCTTTCGGCACAGGGGGTAGGCCCCAGCGGAGTACAGCGGTTTTGTCCTTCCGTATGCATGGCTGTTGTCGCAAAGTGTATGTTTTTTTTCCTTCCCATTTGCTGGTGGTAGGTAGTAGAGCTCCCTTCGCACCCTCTCATGGATCCCTCCTCGACATCTCCTTCCGATCCTGCAAAAGTATCCTCCAAGCCTCCCCCGTTCTCTCCGCCCATCCGTCCCGCCCTTCCTCATCCCCACAGTGGGACCCTATTGTATTGTATTNAACTAGTCTAAAAGGCCGCCGGCTTTCGGCACGGGGGGTAGACCCCGGCGGAGTACAGCGGTTTTGTCCTTCCGTATGCATGGCTGTTGCCGCAAAGTGTGTTTTCTTTTTCCTTCCCTTTTGCTGGTAGTAGGCAGTAGAGCTCTCTTCGCACCCTCTCATGGAACCGTCCTCGACATCTCCTTCCGATCCCGCAAATTTAACCCTATCTCTCCCCTTCTCTGACCCCTGCTCCGCCTCGCTTCCCCTCATCTTCCTCGTCCCCTTCTGTGTCGTTTGTCGTTCTGTCCCGAGGTTGGCTGCGTCATCCTAGACTGGTCTTGTCTCGTTCGATCCCCTACAGCGTGTGGCGGCAGCGAGCTGCCTCTCCGCGCCTCTTCAGGTGGGGTAGCCTCCGTAGTGTCTGGAGCGTTCAGCTCGGGCTCTGGATTTTGCTTCTCCCGGATAAACCTCCGGTTGCGGCGTAGTACGTTGGCGACGTGGCATGTCGCTTTTGTATTTTTTAGTAGCTTGTCCGCGAACCACTGGCTCCATGGTCTCCGCAGTGCTTTGCAGGTCCACCAGTAGCCTCGTTCTTTGGGCTGGTTGCAGGCCTTGCATCCAAGCGGGCAAGTGTGTCCCCATCGCCTGTTCTCGCGGCGAGTATGTGGCCCATATCTATCCTTGAAAGCCCCTTGTATCGAGAGGCACGAAAGGGGGTTCGGTGGGGACACCGGCTCCCAGAGGGTGGTATCCTTTTTGGTCCTTCCACCACCCCTCGTAGTCGAGACGTAACTGGTCTCTCCTCCATCTACGTGCCCCCGCGAGGCTGAGACGGTGTTCTGTTGTCAGTTCCTGACATCCTAGCTTAGCCTGTGAGTCTGCCAGCTCGTTGCCTTCATGCCCACGTGTCCTGGGACCCACAGCACTCTGGCGAGCCTTCCGGGTCTTTTGTCTACCCAGGCTT
>MKGM01000471.1:1142-13216 GCA_002018265.1 Ceratocystis harringtonii | reverse complement strand
CCATCTCCGACCTGCCCTACGTGAACATCCGTAGAGCAACCCGTGACAAACATATGCCCCAACTCCACGACAGGCAACGACCAGAATATTCTTTGCTCTGGTATGCGCAATGGATCTGGAATGTCACAAGGTAGACGCGACAAATGCTTTCGCACAGGCTGAGCTGGGAGAGATGGTTCACCTAACCCCACCACCTTCACTTCATAAGAACGGGGTGGTATGGAAGCTCAACAAAGCCCTATACGGTCTCAAGCAGGCGTCGTACGCGTGGCGAAATAAGATAGCACCATGTCTGGCAAAACTTGGACTCATCCAATGCCCAGAGGATGAATGCATCATGATCGATCCAAAGAAGGGAATCATGATCCTGATTTATGTCGACGACATCGCAGTTGCGGGTTCCAACAAGGAAACGATTCAAGAATTCATCTCAGGCCTCGCTCACATGATTGGGATCAAGGACATGGGGGAACTGAAGACCTTCTTGGGTCTCGAGACAGAGAAGAGCAGAAAATGTGGCTAACGCAAACACATTACATAAACAAAATGGCAGAAGAACTGGACATGACAGCACACAGGGCCCGCCCCATAGGCGCCCCGGTTGGTTCCTGGGAAGTACTGGAACGGAAGCAACCTGAAGAAAAGGCTGCAGACAAGGCAACTTTCCAATCAATACTGGGAACACTGATGTACCCGAGCGTCATGACCAGACCAGACATCGCCTTCGCCACATCATCTCTGTCACAACATACCTCAGATCCAGCCGAAAGACATCTTGATGCAGCCAAGCGGGTGGCGAGATACCTACGTGACACCAATGGATACGGCATTGAGTTCACATCGCCGCGCCGTGGGGGAATGGATGAATTCTTGGTGGGATATTCCGACGCAGACTATGCAAACTCGAAAGACAGAAGATCCGTATCAGGCATGGTTTACATGTTAGCAAATGGCCCAATACACTGGAAATCTCAAAAGCAGCGAAGTGTGGCTACCTCAACCACCGAAGCTGAATACATTGGATTCACTCCATGTGCCAAAGAAGGAATATGGCTAAACAGATTGGTAAACTGGTGCCTAGAACAGTTAAAGATGGCATCAGACATCAGCCAAACCGCACAGCTTATCAAAGTGAAGAACAACACATTAATGTACGGTGACAACCAAGCCGCTTTGAAGATTGCAGGGAACCTAGGAGCCAGTTCCAAAACTAAACACATCGACATCCAATATCACGCCGTCAAGGAATGGATTCGTGATGGCAAGATAACACTGAAATACGTCACCACCGACAATATGCTAGCTGATGGATTCACAAAACCACTGATAGCCAGAAAGTTCAACATCTTCAGATCTCAGATCAATGTGAACCCTGCCCCAGAAGCCATACACCGATTGAACATCGAATAGTGCAGATTCTGGGGGAATGTTGTGGAGAATCTGACCCTATTCGGTAGAACGTCGGATAATCACATGGTTTATATACGGTTACCTGTCCTGACTAGCATGAAAACCTAGTTCTCTTAATAAATCTAATTTTCACAATAGAAACCCTATTAATAGAGCATTCTTTTCCATTCACATTCGAGCTGTCAACTATGACTAAACTAACATGTGGGCAACAGCACAATACTATAGTAAACCTGGGTATTAATCTCTCATAGTAGAAAGAAAAAGAAGGGGAATCATTGGAAATAAACTACTTTACAGTACATGCTAGAGTATGGCCGCCTATTATCATACGCTATGATACCTTCATGAGCATAGCTGGTTTACATAATTCCACTTTCATTTATTATTCAACCAAGTCACCCCATCTTACCAAATCAATACCTCTATAATTTTACGGACATGGACGGAGTTTTATGGTTATCGTGGCTTTAATTGATGTAAGATTTGATTTGATGTTGGCATATTTAACGTTTTTGGAAGCTTAATTGGCGTAACGCCTTCGTTGAAATGTATATATAGTGGTGCAGATTTCCAACTTGGCAAACCGCCTTCTTCCTTCTCAAGAGCAAACTCCGGCTACGACATCTCATACATATCTAGCCCTAACCTACAGCACTCTTTTGAACTTTAGTTCTCCTCATTTTATCTTTAATACTCACCTTTTTCTAATAATCTTGCCTTCATAATCCCATCGACTCCCTGCAAAAGGATACTCCATAACGTCAGTTATCAAATATGCAACGTTGGGCTGTCATCGTGCTTCTCACCTTTGCTGCCAGTTCTTTAGCAGTACCTGTTGAAAATCCTAAAAATATGCCCGGCGGTGACGACGATCTTGGTGGAATTGAAGTGGTACCTGGCTGTATTTGGTGGGAATCGGTTTGCTGGTGTGTACATCCAATCTCAGGTGAACTTCATGCAATGCCACGATTTTATTGCGATGGTTTTGAATAAACCATTGGTATATGGGAGCTCCTCTCGATCTTGATAAATCACTCTATAATATGAAGATAACTGGAATTTTGGATGGTGCATATCAGAAATAGTTAAAGCTATCAATATACATGATAAGTGAATACAGGAACTGTTCGAGTGCACTAGAAGTTTCCCAATCTCTCTTCTTCATATCTAATCGACTAATTGCGTACCAAAAAACATGATGCAACGAAAAATCAAAACCTGAACTCCCCAATTCCCTCAGTGCTAGCTTGTCTCCTGTCATGTGTCTACTCGATACGCCCTCCATTCACGGTCTAGATTCATGCTACATAGTTGCACGACTTGTCTTGTCCGAGGAGTTTCTTCACGAACCTCCCAGTCAGCCTCGTCGTGTTTCCCATGCATTCCCAAGGGTAGCTGAAGACCTTTGGCTTGCCACAGTTCAGTACTCGGCATTTTGTCTCGGCGTCTCGATGATAAAATCTAGAGTGGTACTCCTCGAAGCCACCGTGTCTGGAGAGCGCCGCTAGGATTCTAGCGACCGAACCCCGGTTTAGCCCCGTCATCCAGTTCACCCTGTAGGGTTTCAGGAGTCCCAGCGATCGGTGCTTGGGCAGTTGTCTTGCATCCAATTCTTGAGGTCAGACCTGGATACATCGTTCTCCCAGCGCCTGACAGTAGAAGCTACTATTTTGAATGACAAATCGTACCAACCATCAAGACTCATGCTGTAGATACATTTTTCCAAGATAATTCCAGTCCCAAGTCTGGTTGGCGATTAATTACATCAAGTGCCCAATATCCATCTGTATGGATTTTCCTGCTGTAGATCCTTAACATTTAAGTAAAATGGAATCACATTCTATGGCCATTGCGAAGGAAAGACACAAGGTTAGACCCCAGTCGACACCGTACAAAAGCCCAACAAACTCGCTTACAACACCGGATGCCAATAGTTTTACTACAGAAAATCTTGGATAGCCATGAACATAATGGCGAAGTGGAAAATTCTGCTTGGTCGTAACAGTAGACGAACTATTAAAGAATGGAAAGATAATCAACCTGAGTGCTCGTTACCTAATTATTTAGGCCTTAAATCTCAATAATTCAAACTTAATAAATAATTAGTACAAACACTTCTTGCAATGTGCACAGCCCATACACGTAAACAATAGGCTGAAGACCTGTAAAATTTTCGAAGCCCTGCGCACTACAAAGCCCAATCGGTCTGTCCATGCCGTACGGGAGAGAAATATGAGGCACAGGAAATCGATATGGAGGAGAGGTTTGTGTGCAAAGAAAACAAGGCACGAGGTGTAATAAAGTAGCTCTTAGAACAGTGGCAACATATCGCGTGCAGCCTCGCCTGCATGTCGCAACCTCAGACTTAAGCAGGGCGTTTTGGCATATTATTCCTTTGGTTCTCGTTGAAAGCGACTTGAATGCCTAAACAATAGATGATGGGGAACTACTCCAATGTCTTCTGATGCGCCCATTAACATATTCTGACTGAGAACTAGCTTCTAATGCTGTTTTTGGCGTCTTAGAAACCATAAGGTTAGGGAGGCCGGCCCGATAAGTAACGTTGAAACAACAAAGCAAAAGTTCTATTCACAAAGTTACTCTAGTTAACTAACATACATTAACACAGCTTCTTCTATAGCAATGCACTTCCTTCTTTGTTTTAGCCGAAACATATTCACTCGATATTTTCGATTATTAGAGTCTTTGCCAATCTAGGCTGTGCGTGGTTGAGAAACCATTGTACCAGCGCCAACTACATGCTGATGGCCCGATACAAAAGGCAGCTTTGATGCTTGGGCGTTTATCGGAGGTTATTAGGGTTGCACCTTTTTCTCTCGGACGCAGCAGGGCTAAGAAAGATGACCAAGGCTTACATAATTTGAGAAATTGTGGATTTTGCACAATTTTCCAAATGGAAAAGACAAGCCCCAAATCCCGACATGAAAACCCCTTCAACTGCGAACCTCCTTTTGTAGATAGTTTGACTTTAGAGCTTAACACGAGTTATTTGTACCACACGTCTAAATTCCTGTGAAGATCCAGTGAACGTTAAGACCTTAACAGAGGTGTTAGATTGAGCTAGTTGCACGGTCGTCTTTTTTTTGGCTGCCCTTTCCACTTTCAAACATAGACTGCAATGACCTCTTCCGCATCAGGTAATAAGCTTACATGTAAGCAAATGAATAGTAGCTTCACCACACTGATCAGTGAAAAAACCAATAGTGCGATACTACTAGCTATTGCAGTTATGTCTATCAAACTTCAAGTATTAAAGTTAGAGCTCGCTATATCTTTCTTACCCTTCAGGCTTCATACTGATAAAATGTGCAAAGCCGCCATGCCTTCCTCTCGGGAAGCCGTAGAAAAGCCCAAGTCTATGTAGCATCAACTAAAGCTTGACATGTTCGATTCGCCACTTAGGTGAATGTAGCATCAGCATATGGACTACTGAACTCTAGATTAGGGTAATTATCCTTATTCAATATGGCTTGGCCAATCCCTAGTCCAAGTCTCTATTAACACATGCACTCTATTTTCTTCACGTAATAACTGTTCGTTATATGACTGCATTGTGTGTCACCCCATCCTTAAAAAGTCTCCGTGCGGAATATCTGGCACGTTGGAATTGGTGCGCATACCGGATAAAAAGATGGGATCTGAGTTTTCTTCTATTAAGAAAATGAAATTTTAGACTCTATTATCATACCTAGAGCTAGGGTGCTCCTCGACTAGACTCAGTATCCCCATCCCTACCTTCCGGGGCAACTTTGTGAACTCTCCACCCGACGTCCAAGTATTAACGACAAATTGCGGCGCCGAGTATTTCGTTGTCTTCAAACTCGGAATCAGAATCTCTCTCACCGCCTGTCACCTTGACAGCCATTTAAGCCCTTGAAACAGATTCTACGGCCTCATTCTTGCAAATCTTGAGTTCTTTTCCGTTCCTAGGCTGTACTTGGATTCAAGCTCGACACTATTCTCGCTGGAAGGGTCCGCGACATCGTTCTTCTCGTCTGATGACAGCTTCTTGAACGAAAGCCTCATGACGTCAGCAACTACAGTCGGATAGCTGATGCCAGATGTCGGGCGTTCTTCTCTTCTAATAATAATCTTGTGCATTGTAGCACCAGGAACCATTTTGGTTGCTTCATAGAAGTAGTAATTATCAGCGAAAAGATTCCAGTTCTCATGGTCAAGAGTTACTCTGATCTCCTGTCTAGGGCCTAAGTTATCTCTTGTCCGATATCTTCTTATGAGGGTGGAGATGGATTCATCATGTACATCCATGGAAATACAGAGTATTTCGTCGACTTCTATGCTGCTCTCATAGCAAAGTGCTTGGAATATTTGATGAAGCTCCAAGTTTCGCACATCGCGTGTTTCACGATGCAGGTTGTTTTCGTGGATCGTTGTGACTTTGTGATCATCGTCTGTGCGAACTCGAAGGACTACTTCATCACCGCACCCTAGAAAGCGATCGGAATAAAGAGAGGTGGCACCGTTTTCCTCAACCCAGGCATATTAGCCATGGCCCCTCAGGTAGCCGGGATCAGCCACGTCAGTGGGTATGGCCGCCAAGGCTCCAGTATGTTCAAGTCCAACAGTCTGGGTAGGTTGAGCTATATCAGTCACATCCGAATTGCAGCTCCTGAAACATGAAAAAGAGAGACCGAAAGGCAGAAAGGAAGAGGCCTTCATGCTTGCTATGCAGCTTGAATGTGAAGGGCAAGAAAAGGAAGGTGTGAATACCAGAGATTGCGCAAGAAGTAGCGTAGTGGTGAAGAGTAAGAAAAGGGTGCCAGCCCTTGTACAGGACTTTCCACAGGTATTTATCAAAGCAGCTCTGCTTTCGTGCCCGGCGACCCTTGATCCCAAACTTTG
This sequence comes from Ceratocystis harringtonii, assembly GCA_002018265.1. Taxonomy (NCBI): domain Eukaryota; kingdom Fungi; phylum Ascomycota; class Sordariomycetes; order Microascales; family Ceratocystidaceae; genus Ceratocystis; species Ceratocystis harringtonii. The sequence continues at coordinate 6,919 of MKGM01000471.1, read as the reverse complement.
GTCACGCGGCGAAACGAAGAACGTTTAGCTTTGAACCTGCTTGGATTGCGTCTATCCTCAGACGAGATAACATATGAAGCTGCAGCCTTAGCCTGGAAGCACCGGATGGCGATCTGTGCCTGCTCACAAGAATCTATGTGCTCATAATGGTGAGAAGCCCCAAAGATTCCAGATGAAACAGTGATCAACCTCGGTCAAGCTGTGTGTGAAAACATAGAGATCTTGTTGGGATCAAGATAGAAGGACGCAGTTATATGCAAAGCTAGACATCCTGTAAGTAGACATCAACGTGTAAGGTTCTTCTCATGCAAAATAACTTGAGAAATGCGCATGACATCACTCACTTAATTATAAGGCTAAATGACCCTAGGCATGAGATCCTCTTGATCTAAGTCTTCAATGGAATGGAATATTGGACGTAGAGCAGTCACCGTGTTCTTTTATGCTTCGACATGACTCAAATGACGGTTTACAAGGAATATTTCTACCGAAGTTCTTAAATAGCCAATAGATGAAGAGAAAGATTGTATCATAAATGCAGTAATCTCCGAGTTTTATCGGGCTCTTGTTTTTGAAACTAGCATTGATCAGACTGGGCTGTTAGCTCATGCTTTGTAGCATCTGGATCTCATTTTGACAACCGGACATGTTCGGCCCGAAGATTTCGGAGCAACCTCATCAGCACGCATCACTTTTCCTTCGACTTTCGAGAAAATCTGGGACTTGGCTCAGCTAGCTTAATCTTTGTGCTAGCTTATCTGCAATATCTCTCGCTTATCCCGCTTCTATTGCTGTCAATCATTTATATTCGATGCTCACCTTCACGCATGGATCACAGCCCATTATCCAATAGCTCGCAAGGTGTGGCTGAACAGATGCTAAAAGACAGCACTTATCAATAAATGCCGTCCCTTAGGCCACTCCTACTGAATAATCGATCCTTTTTTTTCGTGTGCTAATATAATGGACATTGGTAGATTCTAACCGCCGCTAACCCCCCGCCTCCATTAAGTCCAGCGACCCTGCTGAGATATAGCATTTGCAGCTGTGATGGAAGCAATAAATACCTTTGTCTTGTCAAAAGAATTGGCTCGCTCTAGGTGAAATATCTCTAGCCCTTTCTTTCTCTGTCACATCAACTCTCCCACTTACCTACTTGGCCTATCATTCCTCATCATGCGGCTTTCTTCGCTGGCATCTTGGTGCCTTTCAATTCCGGGCTTGAGAAGCTGTAAATCTAGCTCCACCAGCGATGCTCAGCCTACTGAGGTTGCCAGAGCCTATGCAGTTCCTGAAATCACTGACCTCGCCCACCCCTACTACCTAGAGTACCATCATTACAAAGTGCGGCACAACACCATCGGCTATGCCACAGTCTATTTCGGTCGGATTGATGCATATGTAAGATATAGAGCAATCCGCTTGTATATTGACGAAACACTCATGATTTCTATTCTCTATGACAATAACCTACATCGCGAAAAACCTGATGATAAGACTCTAGAACTCCCCCAAGTTTACCAGGCTCTCTGCTATCGCAATAACGTCGACTTCTAGAATATGAAATGGATTGTCATGGACGTTGACGACTTTTCTACGTTTCAAATGCTGAAAGATTATCGCAAACGCCACGGTCTGAAGCGGAAAGACCAAATCAAGGCCACTCCTCAAGACGATGACTGGGACCTTTTTGCCGGCACCCCCTACTACAAAGATGCTGCTAACATGGTTCCCGGCTCTACAATTGACAGAATCTTCGCCAAAGGAATAGATCGTGAGAAACCCAACAACAAGTTTCCCGTGGTGGTTGCTGAGGTCATGGTCTTTTCATACGGGAAACTACAGCAGGAAGAGGACGCGTTTATAGACCCTATCGATACGCATGCTGCTGAACTCGCCTTTCAAGACTGAGTGGATGCTGCAGAAGTTGATTTAGAAGAGCTTTTAAGAACACGTCCAGATCTCTCTTCAAACACCATATCGTAGAAAGGAACTGATCTGAAGACTGGCCCTGAGCTTTCTTCGCGGCCAGCTTGGTAGCTGTCATAAAAGGATTAGTGACAATCTACTTTTGGACTCATTTCAAGGCTTATGCTGATGCTTATCGGCCCAGCTCAGCCCATGCCTGGTTTTTGGAGTACCACACAGGTCCAATGCAGTGCAGCAGCTGCATCCCATAGCTACATCTTCCATGGAACGTAGAATCGTATCTAACCTTGAGCAATAAATGATATCAAGCCATGACTTACCCAAAAACCATTTTCTGATATTACACCAATTTTTAATTACATTTACCGCTAATCTTGCCAGAAATAAGTCATACCAGGTCGTATGTTTAATACCGTAAACGATTGAGGTATATGCAAAGATCACAGACTGGTCTGCCTTTGTGGCCCCGCTAATAATATTGTCATAAACTCAATAATGGAGGCAGGGAAAAGATTGGGCATCACAGGTCCCTGGTTTGGTTGCAGGGCGCCCGGCTTGAATCATGCCTTGTAACGTTATCGCTAACTACACCCATTAGAAAGGCGAGGCATTTAGGGGGTTGTGGAGGTCCTAATGATAGATACATAGAGCCCCTATGACTACAGAGGTATATGTGCAACACTAAGTGCATTCATAAGAGAAACGTAAAGTCAAACCGTAGGGAGATCTACTTTTCACACACCCAATTTCAAGGACTTTCTTCATGTCAAGAGTAGAGTAGATAACACGTCCCAAAGTTCTACAAAAAGAATGAATACAAGAGCTACCATGCTAATGGCGAGATCGAGAGGGCAGTTTCAATGCATTACCACCTCTGTCAAATCATACATACAGTGGGATAAGGTTCGAGGTCTCCCAGTACAGCTAGAAACACAATATGTCAGGAGAGAGCGATAATGTTCCCGTGCATGAGCTCTTCTTGTACCCGAAGCTAAAATACAAGATGGTGAAGAAGCAGTGTATTAATTCTAATACGATGATCATATTCTTAGTAGCTCTAGGCGGGAGTCGGTTTGTAACATGCGTTGCTACCTAGTAGACAAAGGGCCAGAAAGAGTATGGTAACTTTTACTCATGTATCATAACTCTTGCTCGTTCCTTGATGACAGCGCTCCACCATTCCATTGATCTGTTCGAACTTGGAGAGTAGAATGGTGTAACCCGTAGTTCATTTTCCTGCTCTTTCAAAATTTTCAGTAGAGATGCGGTTTTCGTGTCCCCATCCGTGTGGAAGGCTGTGATACCTTCATCGAAACGTATTTTTGACCAGACTCAATAGATGCTCAGTGACACTGTCGGATTGCTTATTGGCAAGGTATTTTGTCCACACATGTCTAAGTACATCGCCAATGATTAAAAGAACGTAGCGGTACCTGTCACGGTTTGGTGTACAAGATCTTCATTGTAACCAGGTTGGAGTATTCAAAGAACATGCATTCAGGAAGAAAGGGAAGTAACTAGCTAAACTGTACTGGCAGTAGAAGGGCTATTTATAGGTTGTATCTGTGCGGTGGGGTCTCACGTGGACCAATGGGCTATGCCCTAACACATACAGGCGCAGCCCTAACAGTACCCTTCTGATGACGCAGGAGTGATTAGTATGGTTGAGTCCGTGTGGACCCAATCTCCTAGCTTCTGTGTGCGTGTCTCCGGTGCTGAAGCCTGAGGTTTTTTAGTTGGATTTGCTGTCCAGCATGGGGTACACTTGTCTCCTGACTACAAGTCAGCAGCTGATATGTTCAATCCCTTTGTTAGGGAAATCGCTTGTTGGATGTAGGATGGCGAGAGTTTGCCCAGGCGGCGATATCAGAGACTTGGCTCATCTGGGGCAGTGATTGTTCGATCTTTCGGCCGCGGTCAGTTTTGTGCCGTGATGGCGATTGCCAATGGTTCCACCTGGGTTTTAGCTAATCCCAAGATGTTATATACTCCTCCTAGTGGACGCACAATAGCGAGGTCATTTTCAGAGTATGGTTCTTTCAGCGCCGTAACACGCTGGCCGAAGTGTATACCTCCGTTCTGCCATAACTGTGATGTAGAGATCAGACTTTTTTAGCCCTTAGACGAGCTGGACGTCTTGAAGTGTCAGTGGGAACTTTGTTCCTGTAGACCTTCGAGTGTCGATTTGGATGCTTCCGGTGCCTTGTATATAGAGCATCCTCCGGATCTTCCAATTAACGTCCTCTCAATTGGGTTGAAGTTTGCGAGCAAACCCCTATTTACGGTCATGTGATTAAAACCACATGAATCAACAAACCATAGGTCTGGATGTACGGGGTCCCCTTAGATTGAGAACGGGCCAAAGGTACACAGAGCTCTTGCAGTTGACGGTCCGATTGTCACAGCCTTTGTGTCTACAGCACCTTTCCTTATGTCCGGATACTCTCTGCACTTTTCATCAAGTGTACTCCGTTGAACATTCCTCTTTCCACTCAAAGGCTTCTGCCAATTCTTGAGTCTAAAAGAATTCATCTATGGGGCTTGTTAAAGACTACGGTTCCACAGACTACCTTTGCACTTGTCTCAGCACTACAAGTGAGGAGGAATACCTCAAGTTCCAAGACGATTCTACGAAGGCTATTAGGGCCAAGCGACTCTTCCGAGGTTATCTACATAAAGAACTTGCGACTGTGTATATCGCAGCCTATGTTAAGCTCAACACTCGTGAATTTCTGGAAAAGCTTGACAAGCATTTCTGTACTTCTGGTCCTTTGGCGCATGTCTGGCAGTGACAGGTGTCCGGGTTTGCTGCAGTCGTCCAACATTTCTTTATTAGTCTACTATTAGTGAATGCTCTTCAACTTTTACTCGCCTATATGGCCGAATCTAACTAACAGAGCTACCCCGTACGAAATTTCCGCTGCTTTTAGTGTCTATTGTGAATATTCCGACGCTATCCGTGTCAGCATCAGGTAAATGCGTATGTAATCGTGTGACACGCGAAGTGGTACAGAGCTCAGAAAACTTGCTCTCCTGATAAACCAAGTTAAACAAAAGACAAGCAACAACATCTATGCTCAAATATGAGCATCGTGTATAAAGTACGTTTCTAGGCAATATTCTACTTAATAGGGTATATTGATTTTCTCAAGGCCAGAAGATGAGTTGAATGAATACAAGCACCTTCACAGCACCTCCACCAAGACAATCAGCCTCCACACTTATCGGCTACTTTTCGCTAGACTTATATGTCTCTCCCCAAAGCCACACACTTACTCGCTACCACAGCTGCAACACAAACTACCAGCCCAAGAGAATGAAATATTCCCCATGTAAGTATCATGGACTCACTCAATCGCCGAGTTGAACCAACAGTCTAAGACGTGCTGGTAGAGATGCAATAAGAGTGGCACTCAGGAGACAGTTCTGCTAGACAAAAATGACAGAATGTGCCTAAAGATCACTGAGAAACTGTGGCTGATATGGTAGAACAAAGGCCTAGAAAAAGACACTCCATCCGTGGCCTACTCACACCATTGCTAGTCTCATCTCGACTATGGCAAGCAATCCCAATGGACTTTATGACACGCCTGCCTGGAAAGCTCTCAGAGTCACATGCCGACTTGCAATTAATGTGGTCTTAGTGCCATTAGACAACACAAGAACTGCTACCGTAGTCGATGTTGTCCTGAGCAACTTTATGCACATACTGGGCCATGTCAATGGTTAGTCAATGATAGGAGTCTCCGACGTGTTACGGGACTTGGTGATAATACTAGTTTGCCGATAAGATGACTTTATTGTCAGATGAGGGGGAAAGGAAGAAACTATCTAAAATGCTAATTGGC
>MKGM01000470.1:0-11675 GCA_002018265.1 Ceratocystis harringtonii | reverse complement strand
AAACCATTCTCACATGATGCGGTCAATAACATCTTGATTCCAGAGGTTAAGCGGGTCATCAGCCAAGCCAAAACACAAACACCGACCGAGCCACCCATCGACGCCATAACCAATAATTTGAGTGTAGAAGTACGTAAAGCATTCAAGGCCCCTGAAAGGGCACATCACGACTTCCAGTGTAGCAGTGATACGCTCCGTGAGACACTGGCCCAGTACCACCTCTCGTTCCATCTTAGAAGAGATGAATATTTGTCACCTTACACATCCATCGTTGCACCTTCCGGTACAGGCAAAAGCTATACTGTCTTCCAGCTTGCTGTTAGACATGGCCTATATGTCATCTATTTGAACGTTGCTCCAGAGAGAGCGGCTGGCTTTCCTGCCAGGTCACCTTATACCTCCCTCATCCTCAACACTCTGACGAATAAAAATACTCTAGAAAGGGTATCAAACCAGCGTAATTGGATGGAGTACATATGGTCTCTGATAGTCGAGGCACTTCTGCATCTTGCCCGATTGGCTCAGACTTTTGGAATTGGCCCTGCTGAATTCTTCGATTACCAGACCGACAAGGACTATCAAGAAAAGCAGGATCTTATCATATCCAGTCTTGAGTTTGCTATCAAAACATTCCCATACAATGGTAGAGGACTTGAAAATGTCGCCTGGGATGTTTTTGATACCCATTGCCGGGAGCTGTTCACTAGTGCAGGCCTCAAGGTACAAGACAATAACACTACAGCTTCTAATACTAGTAGTACTTCCCTCCAATTTGTTCTCTGTATTGACGAGGCCCGGAATCTGCTGACGGGCACCACTGACGAACATCCCAATATACTATTTCGTTCTCTACGATCAGCCTTATGGAAGAGTGCTGACATGAATGAAAAAACATTTTTTGCCGTGTTTCTTGACACAGCATCCAAGGTATCCAATTTCTCCCCTGCTGTTGCAAGCGACCCTAGCCAAAAGATCCTTGGCCATCAACGGACAAATACACGCCTTTTCCCACCAATCTATCAAATTTATACAAAGAACATCTTTGTCTCGCCAACTCCAGCTCTACCTGCCAAACCGGATACAGACTGGAACCAGGTCATCACTTTTGGTCGTCCATTATGGGGTGCACTACTTCAACAGGGTAGTAGTTTGGAACAGGTGTTCCAACTCAGTATGCAAAAGTGTAACCCTTGGAAGTCGGACTCAGTAGGCGACGACAAAGCAATTCCACTTTTGGCTCTTCTTTCGTACCGGATTCCGTTTAAAGTCTGCAAGTTTTCCCTGGCCGAAAGGTTTGTCTCGGGCTGGATGCATAGTTTGGCAAATGTGTCAGAAGATCGAGAGGACCTGATAGTCTTACAACCGACAGATCCAATTCTCGCTTTGACAGCAAGGCGATATGGAGTGAGAATGCACCCAATCCTTGTGCAAATTCTCGAGGCATTCCGTAATGCACTGTATTGGAATCATGTCAATGTCGGAGAGGTGGGTGAGCTCGTTGCAGGAATTCTCCTTGTTCTTGCATTTGATGCAGTTTCAGATCATGAGTTTTGTAAGCCTGTTCCTCTCCAAGGCTTCATTGGGAGCTTGCTTGGCCAATCTACTGCGGAAAAAGCCGAGAAGGTGCTTATAGATGGTAAACAATCCAGGCTCAAGAACATGCTTTCGGAAGGACAGGTATTTTTCAACCGAATCCAGAGACGAGTCACTGCACCAAACATGTCGGATCTTTACAACATGTACAGGAGCTGTACAGCCTGTTACCTTCCGCCTAGCTTCGATGGCGTAGATATTCTCATTCCAGTTTGGGTTCCTGGAAGGTCAAGGAGAAAAGGGCATTTTGGCTGTATTCTTGTTCAAGTCAAGAATAGGTCCCATGATTCAGTAACACCCGGCTTGATGAACTCTGCCTATCAGCACATCGAGGATGGGTTGACGAAGCTTGAATTCGACGAGCAAGTGCCTATCATTGGTTTGATGATGTGTCTCAGAGGCAAAAGCTATGGCACCGAAGTCGGAGGGCCCTCTGGACACCCAAGAAAGAATCTGGGGGTGATCCTGTCTGTGGGTTTGGACTCCGAGCGATATCCTATATTCAAAGACACAAACGATCAAAATACACAGGTAAAAGGGCAGGTGCTGCAGTTGCTGAAGTCGCTTTTATGTGATTTTGATANTCAAAGCTTAGCAAAGAACAAGGAGGCCTTCAAATTCATCAAGTTTGAAATCCAGTACTATCCTTGACATGAGCTGGCCGAGAAGATGGTGGCATGAAAGAGTGGTCACTAGCATTTTGAATAGTTTAACTTCGACATTTCAATATATTTTGCATTGCTGTACTTGACATGTAGCATGTGGTGCTGATCGTTGATATGGACAAACTCGTCCATTTTGATTGGGCTGAGGCTATTTCAAAAACGGAGTGTGGATGGTGAACGACTTTACAGAGCAACATTCGTGGAAATTCNGTGGGCTTGGACTCCGAGCGATATCCTATATTCAAAGACACAAACGATCAAAATACACAGGTAAAAGGGCAGGTGCTGCAGTTGCTGAAGTCGCTTTTATGTGATTTTGATACTCAAAGCTTAGCAAAGAACAAGGAGGCCTTCAAATTCATCAAGTTTGAAATCCAGTACTATCCTTGACATGAGCTGGCCGAGAAGATGGTGGCATGAAAGGGTGATCACTAGCATTTTCAATAGCTTAACTTTGACAATTCAATATATTTTGCATTGCTGTACTTGACATGTAGCATGTGGTGCTGATCATTGATATGGACAAACTCGTCTATTTTGACTGGGCTGAGGCTATTTAAAAAACGGAGTGTGGATGGTGAACGACTTTACAGAGCAACACTCGTGGAAATTCGAGAATTAATTATGCTTGAGGAACATGGAGGATTCAAAAAGTGGTTTATAGGAGACAATTGTAGAAGGAATGACTATCGAGATGCGATACGGACGATAGGCGTCTGGAACTCGCATAGACTGGTTGCTTTTATAGTCACATGAGCATAAAAACTACTCTAAAAGTAGCGATGCTTCATTCTTCTACCTACGCTTTTCAGGCTAATACAGTAGACAATAAATATCCATGTTGTTACTTNAGTCAAAGCTTAGCAAAGAACAAGGAGGCCTTCAAATTCATCAAGTTTGAAATCCAGTACTATCCTTGACATGAGCTGGCCGAGAAGATGGTGGCATGAAAGAGTGGTCACTAGCATTTTCAATAGTTTAACTTCGACATTTCAATATATTTTGCATTGCTGTACTTGACATGTAGCATGTGGTGCTGATCATTGGTATGGACAAACTCGTCCATTTTGACTGGGCTGAGGCTTTTAAAAACGCAGTGTGGATGGCGAACGACTTTACAGAGCAACACTCGTGAAAATTGGAGAATTGATTATGCTTGAGGAACATGGAAGATCCAAAAAAATGGTTTATAGGACAATCTCGCGTGTCACTGGTCACTAATGATAGGAATGACTTTCTCAAAAAGATAAGACGAGATGTACATCAGCCCCAGATCAGGACATGCCGGTAGCGACGCAGCGATACTGACTTTCTGAAGGCGCTCCTCAGTGAGAAACTGTGACTGGTGCGGTGAACAAAGTCCTAGACAGAAAAACGTCTCTAGCCTGCGACGCCACTATCAGGCCCATCCCGGTCATAGCAGTGTGTTTCAACGGACTTTATGACACACCTGCCAGGACAAGTCGCGGATAAAACAGGAGTTACATGCCAGGTTGGGAGTAGACAAAGGCCTTGAAGGACGGAACATGCGCTCCTCCTTTTCCTAGTAACGAAAAGAATGTAGGCTGATACTCATCATGACCACCAGTAGCTGTTGGCGCGTCGGTATGAGTTGAATATTCAAGTTTGGCCAGGGTCTTGAAGCGGTTTTGGAACGCAATGTAGGTAGGAATATTGGTAGAATGACCGAAAATATAGACTATCGCAATAAGAAGGTTCATGAAGTCGTCATAGTTCCGGACATCGTCGAGAAGCTCCTTAGGGTAAGGCGCCAGTCAATAGTCTAGTTTATACATATCAGGAGGCGTCATGATCTGAGCTGCATCAGCGTCGTGCTTGGTAGCCTGGGATGGCCCGTCATCGCCATCTGGCAGAAGATGATCAATATCTCTCTTATACTCGGCACCATAGGCGTCCTCATTAGCTTCTTCCTCGTCTCCAATCATGTCCACCTTTAGTCCCAAAAAAGATCGAAGCAGTAGATCCAGGCAGGAGCCACAGATATCTGGCCATATACATACACAATGACACTAGGCAGTGCAAGATGCTGTTCGGTACTCTCAATGCGGTCAAGAAGTTCTTGGTTGTAAGGACCCTTGTAGAATTCCAACCTTTCGTAGCCACCAGGCAGCTCTGATTCAGGTTGCTCAGAGGACTGGGAGTCAGAAAGTTCATGGGGCAAAGACGGAGCGGCCATATCGATAATACTCTTCATAATAGAAATAGTTTCATGCTGCGTAGCAGCGACATCAAAGTCCACGAGCATGAACATCTTCCAAGCAGTGATTACACCAGATTCTCTGTTGGACAACGTGCGGGGATCAACGTCCAAGCAATATTATAACTTGGCACTGAATCTCAGGCTATCAAAGATATTGGCGACGAGATAAGTGCCGAGAGTAACCCGTAGTCTAAGGAAGCATGTAAGCTTTTCGCTACCACTTAGAGGTTGAGACCAGAATTGAAATAGATACCTAAAACTCGCTACTGTAGAGATATAGCAGATTTGAGCTTCGTGGGTGAGACTAATACATATGATCTTTGAAGGTAGAATCGTGCGATTGAAGACCTCGAGAACTTGTCTCTAACTCTTGGTCTTGCCATATCATCGCACAATCAGATATATCTAGTAGAGGGTAGCGCTGTGGCTCACTTGACTGGCGAGAATATGGCTTAGTTAGCCACCGAGAGCCATCCATATGTTTTGTTGCAGGGTGCTTCAACGGCGGCTACAGAGAACCTAGATGACCATTTAGCATCCACCTCCGAGAGCCTTTGGGATTTATTATGGTGTCTTTTTGAAAGCCTATCCTAGGGACGTGAAAATGAATGAGTGGCTATGGAAAGATGTATAGTTGCGCACCCGACAGGCCTATGATCAGCCTTAGCACAAGTTCCACACCGGCTTATCCTCGCCGGATCTGGCCTTCCGTGACCACCACTCTTGGATGGCTCCACCATCACTTGTGAATCAAGGTCTTTCTGATCTATCTCACTTATTCCTTCATGTAGAATCATCTCCCCTTTATTCCATAGCTGAGTTCCTTTGCCCTATAGCGCTTGCTAAAAGCCTCATTTGCCTATTGAAGGATCTAGACCTCGGATTTCAACGGGATGTTCTTGCACATCATTGCCTTGATTCCTTTTGAAAGTGGCTCAAGTGTCTGGATAATTAACGTTGGGGAGCTGCCATGATGCCTTCTAGCTCACATTATAGAATATTCAGATTGAGAATTGGCTTTCAGCACTGTCTTTAGTGTCTTGGAAATCCAAGGGTTAGGGAGGCTGGCCTCCCCCTCAATCAGTGTTGGAGTCCATAGTTGCACATCAAGCTTTGATATCACACTTGCTCCATTCAATGGAACAAGCTCAGCCCCTTGAAACTTCCCTTGATATTGCTTTATGCCATAGCTGCTTGGTGGGTAGTATAAAAAGCTAGATATAAATCAGTCTTAGAAATGCAGGTTATCGAGCACCTATTTAGATGAGATGATCGATTTCTCAGCCATAGGCCTTCTTGAAAGGTCCCAAGTACCTAACACTAAGAGTCGGAAGTAGGTGAGATGAATAGGCAGCCGTATATAATGTGATGATACGATTGTCCTGACAGTATTGCTCACAGTCGACTGACTAGTGGCTTTCATGCCTGCCAAGGATAAGAAGGCAATAGTGACTGTTTGGTATAGTTTTCATATAGTATTGAAGAGCTTGATCCACTTAAGACCTGTATCATTGTCAGTCCAGCCATCATGAGCCGCGGTAACAGCCCAGTATCCTAGGAGGTTACTTTCTCAATACCGGCTGGAGAGGTGATACTGACCTGCAACCATGATGAATGGCGTGACAGCCCAGCCTTTGGCATTAATAAACTGAATAGCTATGACCTATTGCCGGATTCCATGCCTTTCTATGCCTATAATGGCAGCTCCACTTGCAATGATGCCCATCCTCAAGCCAGTCTCATCAAAGTTATAGGTGTCAGCTAGACTGATACTATATTTCACAATTGTGTTCTTCATAAGGGTGAACCAACGAAAGATAATGGCTGGGTTCTCACATTTAGCTCTTGCATAGTCATATCTACCATTAAAGCTTGCCTTGAGATCTGGTTGCTGTTTAATGAAGTTGGAAGTCCAGTGCTTACCACCAGTTGGTGCATCACCGTCAGTGAGCTGTCGGTTGGTCATTTTTTCAACACCATAGAGTTGTAGGGGAGACCCTCGTGAGTCTGGGCTGAGAATCAGCTGGCCAACGACCTGCTCCTCTTGATCAAATGGCTGCTGTGGGTTTGGGATGGTATTGTACCAATATTTAATCTCATTCTGCCGGCGCCAGAGGGCATGATAACCCACCTGATATAATCTTACAGAAGCTCGGAGACCGATCTCAAGGTCATTTTGAAGGGTCCAAAGAGCGAGAACAATATTAGCCTCAATTTCTGATTATGGCATATTTTTTGGTGGAAAAACAATCTATTAGATATGAAGAGGAGAGATTGGGAGATCTTTTGCGCACTAACATGGTTGGCGCATTCGCTTATAAGGCACGTTAGACGGATTTGAGATGGATACCATGTATTCAGACTTTGCTGTACCGTTGTGTGGTTGACGGGAATAGTAAAATGATGCCGGCTTCCACATAGCTATGGACGGACTGGCTTACCTTTTGCTATCGATGGCTGTGTTTCAATAAAGAGACATACTGGGGCCAACAAGTGGGCTATTGTAGATTCGAACAAAAGCTTTATCCGAGACGCTATCAAGACCTACCTTGGGAAAATAATCACACTCCCAAAGCAGGGTCCAGTGTTAGTACCGGGAGTGAAGAGTAGACCAAGTTTCCTAAGACTCACTGCTGTGAAGATGGGGCTGGAATCGACAGAATGCCCACAAGAAGGTGAAAATATCGGATGTACAGTGCTGAGCTACCATATTGGAGATGCTGAAATTAATATCAAAGAATGTTGGAACCAATGCCGATATTTCTAACAGTGCTTCTGAGCGTGCTGGTCAGTATAACGTGAAGACGAAAAGCACAGATTTCTGAGAATCATTTAGGTATCATGCATGGCTTTCTCGGGCTTTCTTCAAGATCTTTGTCTAGAAGCTAGCACACAGTTTTATGCGTGAAGATCCCATGCCGTCAACTGTTGTCCCCTCGCGACTCCCAAGTTTATCAATTGCGTAGCTCAATACCGTGAAGATACAAGAAAGTCGTAGGTACAACGTAATATCAGCAAGAAAACGCAATGCACGAGAATCCTGATAGGATCAGAACCTAGACCGAAGCAAACAGCCTGCTCAGCCGGGCACAGATTGTACACTCAGGGTGCTTGCTTGAATCCATCGACGATTTCAAGAAGCCGGGCTATTGAGGTTATTGAGGATAGGCAGGCTTTGTTTGGCCTTACCACAGCCTGCAATCACGAGACAGGCGTCTGCAGAGAAGATGGCTAGAGCACCTTACACCCTCGCTAGAGCTAAGGGGAACGTGAGTAGCTGGCCATCAGGATGCACTTGGAGAGTGTAGTGGCAAGATGCATTTAATGTGCTTCCCAAACGCTCATCTAGCGTGGACTTGCATGTAATGCATACCTTACTCTTTTCTGTTTAATTCTCGACAGAGAAACCAACGACGCATACATTCGGTGTTATAGGCCACAATCTCACAGCCTACGCTAGTCGTGACTTCACGGCTCCTCCTCTCCTACTCTTTAGAGATGGCAGCAATAAACACTCTAGGACAATGTGATGTTCAAAAACCATAGCCATGGCTGTAGTCAAGAAAGTCGGCCTCTTCATGGCTAGCTAGCCAGGCAAGCAGGCTGCCCCGCAGCAGTCTATCAATCACCTCCCCGGATGCCTTTCGTCCCTTATGGCGCTCTGTCAGTGTCATCAGTCGGCCGCATCTGGGCTGAGGCTGGCCTGCTATCTAAATTTGACATATGGACCCCCCCCCCTCCCCCCACCTTGGGAACTGACAACTTGGGGACTCTATAGTGGGTGGGGCCTGTCAGCACATAGCAAGCCACTAACTACTAATACTTTTAGCGGCCAAATAGTACAGCCAGTATTATTCAGCAGCACACCAACCACACTATAAATAAAGACGAACTAAACAGCCTATAGCTACTCGCATCACTTCTATAAAACGACCAGGCGGCTTTTTTTCTTTTTTTGACCTGCATGGGACTAAGTTGCATCACGTAGCTGCTCCTATTGGTTCCTCTAGAGTGTCGTGGGAAAAAGGGCTGTCACATGTGTCAGTAGTACTTATGAGCCAAAGCCAGCCCTAAGCCCGTGAACCACGACTTGCCATGGATAAACGTCTTAGTCTTCTTGTTTTTGTATTGTTATCTTGCCTGGGCTTACCTTTAGCGTTCAGCTAGGCATTGCCTAGTCATAATCTAGCATCATGTCTCCCCTTTTGCTCGTGAAACAAAAAGTCCGGCCAAAGCTTTCAAGACCCTTCCCTATTCCTGATAGTGTTGACGTGCGTGTGCGTGTGTCGTGTTTTCTAGGAATATCTTTAAACTGCGTTCAGTCTGTCCGGGCTTGACTTTATTCCGTCTGTCGCCGTTTGTCACTCGTGGCGCATGAAAGTTGCTGCAGCAAGGCATAGACCATCATCTGGTGCCCGGCGTTCTCCAGCTATTCTTTTTTGTTGGTTTCCGTCGTTTCCGAGTAGGCAGGGTAAACAAACCCCAGATCGGCTTCGCACTCGTCCTCGATCATAAACACAGCATCCTAGAATGTAAAATATGATGTTAGAGTGGGAATTAACGGCAATGAAAAGAGAAACAGTAAATACCACTCTAATGCCTACCCTACATGTGACCTGATGTCTACCTGTCGTTCTATCTTCAAAGTTTCCTGTTCTGAACTACGTGGACTTTCTACTCGCCCTCTTTGTGCTTTGTGTCAACTGCCCGTCATCCAACATGCGATTCTCTTCAATGATGTGTTTTTGCCTATCATGGTCCTGCTTAAAGAGTAACGTTGAAAATGATGAGTTTGATGAGCCTGTTGAGCCCACATCTATCTCGGCTTCCACACCTATCTCGGCTTCCACGTCTGTTGAGCCCATATCTACCTCGGCTTCCACGTCTGTCGAGCCCACATCCATCTCAGTTCCCAAGCCCATCAGTCCCGCTGATCCCTAATACCTATCGAAGCACGGGTATGGCGCTTGGCATCTCGATGGCGGTGGCATCAAGGTCTATTCCGGGCGGTACGGCAAAATCGCCGTGGATCCGGTGTTGCATATTTACTTGGACAAAGAGAACAGAACCACTACTATCTACGATAACAACCTGATGGGAGAAAGCCCCAGCGAGAAAAATCTAGCAGTCTTCCAACTGTACAGGGCGCTTTGTTTCCAGAAGAACATGCATTACAACAATATGCAGTGGATTGCCATGGATGTCAATGACGTGGCTATCCTCACAACCATCAGAAACTACCGCAAGACTAACGGCCTTGGCTCTAATGGGGAGATCAGAGTCACTCCAAGCGATGGAGACTGGAAAATGTTTACCAGCATGTTCTATTACGGCTACGCAGTCCAGATGATTCCTGGGGTTGAAATCGACAAAATCGCCATCAACAGACAAGAACGTGAGATCCGGAGATTCGGCTATCCGCCCATGGTTGTCGAAGTCATCATGTTCTCCTTCAAGCAATCTGTGCCGGAGAATCAAAACACTGCTATTGATGCTATCGATGAGCATGCTGCTGAACTTGCTGCCGAGGACAACTTAAAAGCTGCTATCAAGGCTGCTGAAGATGTTTCAGAAGCTGACTTGCGGACTGTTTTGAATTATATAGCAGCAGACGCTGACATGCCCCGCGATGGCGCCGAAACCAGTGGCCCAGAGCAAGCTGACTCGGATGCCGACTTTGAGTTTTGCCCGGTGCCTGTTGTGCCGTATCCTTGAAAGTTTGCCCGACCGACCTGCTTACCCAGCGAGGCGCGATAGCAAATCTAGACCATGAATTTCCGAGCAAGACACTTACGTACAAAACGATATCCTTTATAGATTGATGTAGATCACTTTAATGAATCACCCCATTTCCAGACAATAGAAACACAAAATATCTTCACATTGGACTATCATTACGTAGTGTAGCCACTGGTAGAGGAAAAGAAGAGGGAAAAAGAAACTGGCCTAGACTGTCAATCTCCAACTATAGAAGCCAATCGATACATGACTACCCATATGAGCCCTAAAGTTGCCATTATCCAAGGTTCCTTGATCACACACTATCGAGGAGGGTGTTCATGCCTCCATCCATGCCCGATAACAGCTTGTATTTCCGGCCTGCCAGAGACACAGCACCAAACACAACAAAGCCGGACTTGGAGGGTGCTGGAAGCGTTGCCTAGAGGGCCATTGCTGCAGCGCCTCAAGGTTTTCCATCTTGAGCATGTTTATTGCACTTGTTTTCCCCGAGATGAGTCGTGCTTGGCGTCTGCATCCTTGTGTTGCTAAGTTTACAAGGTTCCTTGCAACGTAGCCCACATGATTCCCAGACACAAGGTGTCATGTGTCTGTGGCCAGCGCTCTGGCCATTCGAAGGCCCATTCACGCCCATTTTCGAGTCTCGAACAGAGACGCCTACCGGACAAAACGGACAGCCTAAGGCCGGCTGTCTCTATTCTGCTCAATAGAGCTTGGTCCATTTATCCTTGAGATGATCCAGCTGGGTCTATGAAGAGCACGTACCAGATAGGGGAATAGGTGATCTCCGTGGCAGACATACTTTTGTGAGAGGTTCCGACTGTTCCGAAAACTATGGGAAGCCATGCAGCAAGATGTAGGCTATTTTGGAGCCGTCCACCTCAAGACTGTCAGATCATGAGTAAGTAGACGTGACTGTAAGAGTCGAAGTACTCAGGGGTTGACAAAGGGAAAATGAGTAAACAAAAGATCAATACAGGCAATTCTACAGCAAGACCACCCAAACACCGCTCATAAGGATTTCTCGCAGTAAATGCCAGGATGTCAGGGCAAGTTCCGCCTATTCTTTGGTCTATTTTTAGCCCCGTCAAGACAACGAACAGATGAAGTTGCTAGTAGATATATAGCTTATCCTGGCTATGGCTGCATATACCGAAGATCCTCAGCGTCCCACGGGCAAAAGGTGGTGGAACTTGCGATGCACAACTGCAGTCAAGGAAATGAAGACAGCTTGGCGGAGAGCCGAAGAGAACAGTTTCAACGACATGAGCTTTGAAGTGTACAAGGCTAAGAGGAAACTGTTCCAAGCTGAGATCCAATCGGCCAAGCGGGAGCTATGGATGCAAACTATCGAGAACATGACGGAAGCCGCTGAAGTGTTCAGGATGGCCTATTGCGGTTTAACACCGAGAATAGAAGGCGGTGAGGCAGGGCAGGAACACTGTGGGACCAGTAGA
>MKGM01000046.1:91059-108767 GCA_002018265.1 Ceratocystis harringtonii | reverse complement strand
GGGGGGGGCGGAAAGGACGGATGGCAAGATAGGAGAATGGCACCGGGCTGGAACAAGACGCGAGCTAGTACTTTATTTTGTTTCCTTTGCTCTTCTTCGTTCTTTGCTGTGCTTTTCTTTTCGTATCTGATCGTTGTAAAATGTCCCGTGCTTTTGCTTTGTAGGTGGAAGATTAAACATTAAAAACTGAAAACCAGAAACTAAAAGCTAAATGAAAGTGAAAATAAAAATAAAAATAAAAATAAAACTTGTGCCCATACTACTGGCCCCACTTCCCTCTGCTCTCTTTCACTTTCTGGCCCTCTTATCCACTATCAACGCCAAGTGCAACTACCAAGTTTAGTCACCCAGGCTTTAGTGGGTACGCCGGCTTGGCTTCGCTAGACTAACAATCGTTGATGGACGTTGAAACAAGAAAAACGCTCTTCTTTTAATCACTCTTTTTTTCACCATCTTTTATAGCCTGTTTTATTGTGGAGGGCGTGTCTATAAGACGCTTTCGATCTATGAACCCAATGGGCGCCAGTGGCCTCGGCCCATAACTTTGTGTGAAAACTCATGAGACTTTCAAAGTATAAGTATGGCCCGGCACCGCACACCACCAGCCAAGATGGATGACAGTTTTGTCTTTATCAACACCAGACTGCATCAGACAAGGTTATCTAGATCTTGCTAGTCTTAGAAGTATACATACATACATAGCTTGCATCCCACACTCTCGCTTTACTCACTTCTACTTCAACTCGAAACCCCAACAACAACCATCCCAATGATCACACTTCGTTGATCTCTCTCTCTCTACACATCTACCCCTCTCCTCTTTCTTTTTTTCTTCTCCTCTCTCTATCACATCCCCTACCATCATGTCCAAGTCTACTGCTGATTTCAAGCATCCGTTCCTCCTCTCTGTGGAGGACACGGCTCGGGATTACTCCACCAACATTGATGCCGGGTTGACTTCTTCCCAGGTCTTACAGCTTCAAAGCATCCATCCACCCAATGAGCTGGATATTGGCGATGGCGTTGCCTGGTACAAGATCCTCAGCAAACAGCTACTCAACGCTATGATCCTGGTACGTCCTTGTCCTCTCTTCTTCCTCATCCCGTCTTACTCCGTCCTAGATTGGCTAACGTCTCTATTAACAGGTCCTCTTTTTCGTCATGGTTCTGAGCTATGCCTTCAAGGATTGGATTGAAGGTGGCGTCGTAACTGTCGTCATTATTCTTAACGTTGCCATTGGCTTCTGGCAGGAGTATAAGGCTGAGAAAAAGATGGATGCGCTTCGTGCCCTATCATCGCCCTCGGCTACCGTCCTACGTGACGGCGTCTCGTCTGTGGTCCCCAACGCACAGGTTGTTCCTGGCGATGTCGTCTACCTCAAGATGGGCGACACTGTCCCTGCTGACATCCGCCTTTTCGAGGCCATGAATCTTGCCTGCGATGAACAGTCGCTCACCGGCGAGGCCCTTCCCGTCGATAAAATCACCGAGAACACTATTGTTGTCCCTGGCACTGACCGTATTGCCACTGAAGACGGTGAGGTAGGTATCGGCGACCGTATCAACATTGCCTATGCTACAACCACTGTCAAGAAGGGCCGCGGTGCTGGTATTGTTATTGCTACCGGTATGACTACCGAGGTTGGCAAGATTGCCTCTAGCAGCACCAAGAAGAACCGCAAGCCTGGCCGTTCAATGAACTACAAGAAGTATGGCAAGAGACAGGCTGCCCACGGCGTTGCCCTAACCGTCTACGACAAGGTTGGCAAGTTCTTAGGCCTGACCGAGGGAACTCCGCTCCAGCGAAAGCTTGCCGGACTTGCCTATGTCCTTTTTGGCTGTGCTCTGCTGCTTGCCGTTGTTGTATTTGGCGTCAACGAGTTCCACGTGCCCAATGAGGTTGTCATTTATGCCACGTCGCTCGGTATTGCCATCATCCCCGAGTCCCTGGTAGCCGTGCTGACCATCACCATGGTCGTCGCCGTTTCTGTGATGAACAAGGCCAACGTTGTCGTCCGCGATCTCTCGGCCCTCGAGGCTCTTGGTGGCGTAACCAACATCTGCTCGGACAAGACCGGAACCCTCACTCAGGGCTCCATGATTGTACGCAAGGCTTGGCTGCCCAAAAACCACCTGTATACGGTACATGAGTCTCAAAACCCTAGTGATCCAACCCAGGGTCATGTTACCCACCAGGAGTACACCGCGCCTAAACCCGAGCCGAAGCAGGAGCGCAACTTTGATGAAGAGCGCTCTGCCCTCGCTCTCAAGTTTGACGTGCCTGAGGAGAAGCTCAACGCTGCCAACCAGGCTTCTGGAAATGATGCCACTGGAAACAAGGAGCCCAAGGAGGAGCCTGCCGAGGTCACTCCCGCTCTTCGGGCCTTTCTCCTATCCTCTGGCCTCTGCAACCTGGCCAATGTGCGCTACGATAATGATGCCCAAAAGTGGACCGCCGCGGGCGAGCCGACCGAAGTTGCTCTTCAGGTCTTTGCGCTGCGTTTCCAATATGGTCGCAAAGCTCTCCAGGGCAAGGGCTGGAAGCAAGTGGCGGAGTTCCCCTTCGACAGCTCTATCAAGCGTATGTCGGTGATCTACAATGCTCCTATTGATGACGACTCCATCGAGGGAGGCGCTGAAAACTCTATTGTTTTTACCAAGGGAGCTGTTGAGCGTGTTCTAGATCTCTGTTCTCACTTTGGTTACAACGAGGACCGCACCGAACTGACAACCGAAATCAAGGATGAAATCATGGAGCAAATGTCTGCGCTTGCGTCACAGGGACAGCGTGTACTGTGCATTGCCTACCGCAAGTGGGATGGCCGCTATGTGGCTGAGGAACGGGGAGCTGATGACAGTACTGTTGAGAACTCGCTGCGTGACCGTGTCGAGCAAGGCCTCACCTTCCTAGGACTTGTGGGCATCTACGATCCTCCCCGTCGTGAGACCAAGATGTCGATTGCTGAGTGCTCCACTGCCGGTATCCGTGTGCATATGCTCACGGGTGATCACCCTGATACTGCCAAGGCCATTGCCAAGGAAGTTGGCATCATTCCCAAGAACTTGAGCGTGCTTCCTGACTCTATCAAGCAAACTGTTGTAGTCAAGGCGACCGAATTTGACAAGATGACCGACGAGCAGATTGACGCTATGGAGGAACTGCCATTGGTCATTGCTCGCTGTGCCCCCAACACCAAGACCCGCATGATCGAGGCTCTGCGCCGCCGTGGGGCCTTCATGGCCATGACCGGCGACGGAGTCAACGATGCCCCATCGCTGTCGGCTGCCGATGTCGGAATTGCTATGGGTTCTGGCTCAGATGTTGCCAAGTCGGCATCCAAAATTGTGCTGACCGATGACAAGTTCAACTCTATTGTGGCTGCCATTCGTGAGGGTCGCCGCATGTTTGATAACATTCAAAAGTTCGTCCTGCATCTGCTGACATCCAACGTCGGCGAAGTTATCCTCCTGGTTGCTGGCCTAGGTTTCCGCGACTCGCGCGGTTACTCCGTGTTCCCCGTGTCTCCTCTTGAGATTCTCTGGATCAATATGGTCACTTCCTCATTCCCTGCGTTTGGTCTCGGCCGCGAGGGTGCTGCTAGCAACGTGATGCGCAAGCCCCCTCACGATAAGAACCGCGGCGTATTTACCAACCAGATCCTGGTTGACATGATTGTCTACGGTATTCTCATGGGTTTTGCTACCATCATGACTTTTGTGATTATTGTCTACGGCAACCACGACGGAAACCTGGGCAATGACTGCAACAAGAAGTGGTCCGAGTCGTGCAGACCCGTCTTCCGTGCCAGAGCTGCTGTTTTTGCTGAGCTTACATGGCTGATCCTGCTTTCGGCCTGGGAATTCAAGGACCTTCGGCGCTCAATCTTCCGCCTCAATGACGACGAAACCGATCGGCTGTCGGTCTTCAAGGACATGTACGCCAACAAGTTCCTCTTCTACTCGGTCGTCATCGGCATGCTCTCCGTTTTCCCTGTAGTATACATTCCCGGTCTTAACACCAATGTATTCAAGCACCGTGGAATCTCATGGGAGTGGGGCTTGGTGGTCGGCTTCACTATCTTCTTTGTAGCTGGTATTGAAGCCTGGAAGCTGATCAAGAGACGCTTCCACTTGCTCGAAGACCGCCCTGTCAAGCGTGGTGCCTATGCCCAGGGCAGCTCAGAGGAGAATACGGGAACATTTGGCCGGTCCATGACTATGGTCAGCTTCAAATCGTGGCGCACCTTCCGACGTTCGGAGACGAAGGAGTCCCGGGCTAGCTCTATCCGACGCAAGAGAATGTCTATTGGCGTCACTCCAGTGTAAGATGTGTGTTTTCTAAAATTTTCCTTGATAATCTGGGGGTTTTTTTTGTTTGTTTGATCTGTCTTTATTCCCAGTTCCTGGATATTTATTTATCGAGTGATCTATGTTTATTGTCTTTTTACGCCTGATATCTATGAGTATCGCGATCGCGATCGCGGCTTTATTTTTCTCTGCATTTTGTATTTACCTGTACAGTTTATTTGTGACGAAGGGGGGGGGGTTGATGGGCCGCTTTAATTACAATGTCCAGGCATCAGGTTAGACATTAATTTTAGTTAACATGGGCCAATCTAAGATATAACACCTCAATATTAGACGTTAAATATAATCAAATCAGATCAACACCTCAATATTGTAACCAACGCGTGTCATTTGGCCCTTACATAACCGAAGCTTGAAGGGAATCCACTTTCTGTTCCAAGTTCTGCTGCCAAGACAAGTCAACCAAACTAACATGTTTCAATGGTGAGCCCCAGCATTGATTTCTTCCTCATAGCCAAGCATCAAGCTCTGCATACAACGAAAAAAAGATATAGAACTTGAGAACAAGTCGTTGAAATCAAAAATTCCACTCGCGATGGCCCACGAAGGGCAATCGACGACCGGAAACTCCACGATGTGCAATGCAGGCTTCCGACCATGGTCCCAAGGATTCTTGATCCCCCAGAACCCAAGCAAGGTAAGTATGAAGAAGAAAGAGAGGGAAACTGAGCAAAGGGTGGGAGAACAGCGCCTTATTTATACTGGTCTATTAGGGCGGTGAAGAAGCTTCTAATTAGGCTGGCAGAAAACAATATCAGGAGGCTGGGAGCCAGGGCTTCCCCTGTTTTATTAGGCTTCCGTCCAATAGCCGACCAGTAAGTCCCCACCCTAGCTAGAGCTGTTGACCGCCCAATAGACAAGCTTGGCAAGCAAAGTTACTTCTCTGGACCTGGAAGATTGCTAGGGTTATCTAGACTCCTAGGAATAAGGGTCGGTCTCCACCAAGCTAGGCAAGCTAATGGGCCTCACCCACACATCTTGGTGT
Source organism: Ceratocystis harringtonii (assembly GCA_002018265.1). NCBI lineage: Eukaryota > Fungi > Ascomycota > Sordariomycetes > Microascales > Ceratocystidaceae > Ceratocystis > Ceratocystis harringtonii. The sequence continues at coordinate 103,414 of MKGM01000046.1, read as the reverse complement.
GTTCATGATGGGCTCTGGATTTATCTTCGATTAGCTAGCTGACTAGTGTGTTGTAGTAGCTGCTACGTAATTAGACTCAGACTTGAGTCTAAGTCCGATGCAATCTGCTCATACATCCAACTCCAGACCGATAACCCTTCTTTGATTTTCTTAGATTACTCATATAGGCGAATACCCCACCAAAAAGGGCCATCGCAACGAAAATACGCACATGGCCTGACCGACATCGCCAACCCAAATCTTGACGAATTCACCAACAGCATCAATCCCAAATTTTAGCCGACCGCGTCAATAGTGATAAACACAATAATTATGCGTCCGCAGACCCGACCGGCACAAACGGCACTTCGCTGCTTGCGAGCCCCGGCCCAACATGGCCCTGCAGCATCAAACAGTCGCAGCACGTCTGTCTCCTGCGCTCCTATCACGGCTACTATCAGCATCCAGCGCACACAAACCCGGGCGATTTCATCACAGGATCCCACCCCGAATCGCCCGCCGTCCAACGAAGAGCGGCTGGGCAGAAGCTTTACCGGCCAGATGATGGGCAGTATTGGCCAGCGTCTGGAGAGGGAAAGAGCAGATCGTCAGAGGTGGAAAAAGGACGATGCAGCGCCATCCAAAATGTGGTACACCACGTTTCGTAAGCCGCCTTTGTACTCCTGTGACGCAGATTTATCGTGGTCGGTAGAACTACCAGTGCTAATACTTTCGGCATCGCAGTGTTCCTATTTGCAACCGGATCCTCGTACTATCTTGGTGGCCTTCGCCCTCACCCCCCTAGCGAAGAGTCTACCCTGCCCCTGGGACAAGCTACTATGCCTCAACTCAAGGCTAATGTCGAGAACATGCAGGCTGCTTGGGTCGACTTTATCACTTTGCTTGGCGAGGAGCGTGTTAGCACGGAAAAAAATGACCTTGACTTCCATTCGACCTCGTCGTGGTCGGCGTACCAAGCAAAGGTGGATGACCGGCCGTTCATGGTTCTTTTTCCGCAGACCACCCAAGAAGTATCTGACATTATGAAGATCTGCCATAAGCGCCGCATCCCCGTGGTGGGATTTAGCGGCGGAACCAGCCTCGAGGGCCATTACACGCCCACCCATGGAGGCGTTTGTGTTGACTTTACTCACATGAACAAGATAGTAGCGCTTCATAAGGACGATCTTGACGTTGTTGTCCAACCCGGTGTTAGCTGGGAGAGCCTCAATGATCAGTTGCGCAATGAAAACCTTTTCTTCCCCCCCGACCCAGGCCCAGGGGCCATGATTGGCGGCATGATTGGGACTGGGTGTAGTGGTACCAACGCCTACCGCTACGGAACTATGCGCGAATGGGTCCTCAGTGTGACTGCAGTGCTCGCGGATGGGACAATTGTAAAGACACGCCAGAGAGCGCGCAAAAGCTCGGCTGGGTACGATCTTACTAAAGTCTTTATTGGGTCGGAAGGCACTCTGGGTCTTGTGACTGAGGCTACCCTGAAGTTGGCCGTTGTGCCTGAGCACACCAGCGTTGCTGTAGCTTCGTTCCCTACGATCCGTGATGCTGCTAACTGCGTAGGCAAGGTAGTCAGCCATGGCATTCCTGTTGCTGCTGTCGAAATCCTCGATGACAACCAGATGCAGTGCATTAACCAGGCTGGCATGACCTCTAGAAAATGGGCCGAGACGCCTACATTGTTTTTCAAGTTCTCTGGAACCGAGCGCGCTGTCAAGGAGCAGATTGAGACTACCAAGAAGCTTTCCAAGCAGACCCAGGGCAAGTCGTTTGAGTTTGCCAAATCAGCCGAGGAGCAGCACGAGCTGTGGAGTGCGCGCAAGGAGGCCCTGTGGAGCACAATGGCAGTCAAGAAGGAGGGCGATCGTGTGTGGACCGGCGATGTTGCTGTGCCCATGACACGTCTGCCAGACTTGATTGAAGAAACCAAAATCAGCCTCAAGAAGAGTGGGCTGTTTGGCAGCATTGTTGGCCATGTTGGCGATGGGAATTTCCACTGTAGGTGTACAAGACGCTGTGACTTAGAACAAAGCAGAGAGCTAACACTTTGTTTCCTAGTAATTCTCCTGTACAACGATGCGCAGCGAAAGATTGCCGAGGGCGTTGTGCACGATATGGTCAAGCGGGCTGTTGAAATGGAGGGAACTGTCACTGTAAGTCGCACAGCAGCCAGTCCAATACTACATCGCACTATGGAACAACGGAGAGAAGGCCAAGAAAGAAAGATGCAACTTGCTAACAATCATATCTGCATCGGTTAGGGCGAACACGGCGTTGGTCTTGTTAAACGCGACTATCTGCCCCACGAGCTAGGCCAGTCCACTGTCGATCTCATGCGGAAGATGAAGGCGGCATTTGACCCTTTGTGTCTACTCAATTGCGACAAAGTGATTCGCATGAATAAGCCGAAGCCTGGCGATCTCACACAGTGGTAAACAGACCGCCTTTAGAAGAGGGGAAAATTCTGTTTACCTCCCCTAGGCCTTTAGGCATGTAAATTACTGAATACTCTTTGTATATTATTACTAAATAGGAAACCTGGCCAAGTCCTCGTTATAGGCTGAGTGCGTACGGATCACAGCGCCATCTGCTTGGCTCAAAGATAATTTCAACATCTACGACTTGATATGCTCCAACGACGTAGCATAAATCGTGATGTCCCTGTAGTCCAGCCCGCGAAATGTCAACCTCGGAATCGTCCTCCTCATTCAAATCCCACACCCCATCCAGACGTCCGTTTCGAGTGAAGAAACAAGTCACCTTGGGCGGCCCTGTCACCTCTCCAGGGACCCTCTCGAATCGCATTCCCAGACCGACCGTCTCGCCCTGGCCAAAGGGCCTGGTGAACTCCATCCCGCCCCAACGATCGTTAATGTAGCGATGGCCATCGTCACCGTGCACCGCCAAGCTTCCACGGTGCCAGCCGGGTAGACGCCAATCGGGGTACGGCAGAGCTGAGTACCCGATGGCCACTGTGGGCTTGCCGCTGCCCGACGGGCCATTAACCTTAACTTCGTAGTAAATAGTGGTTACGGGCTGTTCGCTGGTGGATGCCAGCTCGGCTGAGTACACGGGTGGCATAGCGACCCACGACGTATCGCGCTCACTCTTTGCTGTCTTGAGGCTCCACACGCCCGCAGCTGTGTTGATGGCCTGCGAAGCAGAAGAGGTGGTGCCTGTGAGTCCATGCTGCGCCTGTGAAACGCTTAGTGGCGTGCGAAGCGCGTAGTTGCGCGACTGCAACACCTTGGAAACATAGAGTGACGCGGCGAGATTAGCCTGTAGCGGGTTTTGCGCGCACCAGTCCTCACCAGCATTGGCTTCGACCTCTTCGGCGTTGGACGTCCATGAGCGATCGTGGCCGGCGAAGAAAGCCGGTGGCGGCGGGAACAACGAGGTGTCGGGGACTGCAAGCTCCCATGCCTCAGGCTCCTTGGGTGGTGGTGGTGCTCCATAGTCAGCATAGGCTGGGGAAGGGCCCTTGGAGCCATAGGTAGGCGGGGGGCCGGGTGGCGGGGCGAAGTCCTGCAGGGGGTTCTGCTGTGGGGGTAGGCCAGATTTAGCGGTGTAGTCTTGGGACGGGGGCTGTGATGATGTCATAAATGTGATGGGCGAGTTGAGATCCTGGTTGGCGGGTTGGTGAATTTTAGAAGATGGCATTTTAGCGGTGGCTGGGACTGGAACTGAGATGGAAGTGCTCTGGGAATTGGCTATCTTTGCGGGGCGAGGCGCAGACGTGTGTGTAGAATCTTGTTTGCTTCCGAAGCACATTTTTGGAGAATTAACAGGAAAACTGGATGGAGTTGGAGGTTAGAGAGGGAGGGAGGGAGGGAGATGTATATCTAGAATAAACAAGCCAACGTCAAGATGGAAGCGGCTGTGCTATCTATGTATTCATCGGGGTAGATGGCTGGAAAGTTAGCTTGTCTGCGAGAGAGTAGCAGGTATTTCTTTGTGTCTGGCGAATCAATTAATAAACGATGAGGTCATCACATAATCCAGTGGGAATGACTACAATCTTTTCATTTCTTTGACTTTACGGCTGCTTTGGCTCAAGTCCAAAATAGCTTGGCGTTCCGCTTTCAGAAAGGTCTTGATTCTGTCAGCCTTGTCTAACCCCAGTTAAAGGGCAAGGCTGACTTCGAGATACGGCATGGTCGATTGGATAAACTCTTCAAGATCACATGTACACAAGCACAAAAAAAACAATTTTAGTTATGGATATATTAAGAAGATGTGCTAATAGAACAACAATATGACAACCAGAAAATCAAGTATTATGGTCCTGAAAAACGCCTTGCTAAGCCCCAAAAAATCAAAATAGGTTAACCTCAAACTATGAGCCAAAAATTCCTCAGCACTAGAAGATAATTACCCGGCGGGCCTCCTGGTGCGCTTTGGGGACAACGACACTCAAAATTCCGTTGTCCATAGTAGCGCGAACCTGGTCCTGGCGAATTCTCTGGGGGAAAGTAAAAGTCCGTGAGAACTGGGCAAAGCTGCGCCCCGACTCCCAGTTTTCCGTGTTTTTGGGGGTCGTTTTCTCAGCAGGAACAGAAGGAACGGGCGCCTTGAAGACGGCGCGCTCGGCCGTGGGCGACGATGGCTGCGAGACCTTGGCTACCTTGGGCGATTTGGAGGGCGCAGAAAAATCGCTGGGCCGCTTCTCGCCGGTAGAGGAAGAGGACCGTGTGCTGGTCATGGAGGTGATAGATAGGCGGTCGTCCTCATCGGGGCTGTCCTCCACAGTTGCTTTGTGGTAGGTTGAAGGCGATGGCGAACGGGAAACCTGGGTCTCAGGCTCCACAGAGGAAACAACCTTAGGCTCGGTATCGACGTCCATCTGCGCGTCTTGGTCTTTGGCATCGACAGTCTTTTCCGCGGTGGCGGGCACAGTAGACGAGGAGTTGCGCTGGACGCGGCCGCAAACAGTCAGAGTCTGCGGGCCGACAAACTCAATTTCAACGTCCTTCTTATCCAGACCTTCTAGATTGCCATGTAGCTCGTACGCATCCACAGTTTCGCGGACCTCGAACTTGGGCTGCAAAGCTGGCTTGAATATGGAGGAGGGCTTGACGACTAGGCGGGGAGTAATGGCATGGTAGGTAGAAGGCATCTCTAGAGAGAGGGGAGAAGCTGCACTTCTGCGTACTGGCGCCCGCTTACGGCGGGGACGGCAGTAGCTAGGGGCGTAAACCGGAGCTGCCAAGATGGGCGTGCAGAGAGCAAGAGGCTGGCGGTGGACCGGAGACTCGAACTCGCTGAGCACGCTGAATGGGGAGAAGGCGTTGAGAGAGGCAAAGGGACTAAAGTAAGCCATTGTGAGAGTTTCGAAGGTTTTGGAGAGTGTTGAGATTATTGAAACAAGATGGACTCAGAAATTGTGAGTACAAGTAGGGGTGTTTGCTGAATTGAGAAAAAAGATGTTGATGATGTTATTCTATGGTGAAAAAAGATTTCCGAAAGCCAGAACAGAAGGACATTTTGCCATTATTTATACATGAAAGAGTGCTTTTTCTTCCCCTGCTCTCCGCGATGTTTTTTTTTGGCCTTGAAGTCTCTACAAATATCTTGCAGACTCTTGACACTTCTGGAAGTCTCTCGATGCCGGCTAACTTTGCTGCGACTTACATGGAAGGTGCCGGAATAGTGGGGAACATTCTATATGCTTCTACGACGGGATACTTCCTTTTTTGGAAGAAAGAGATCCTCTGCCGAGCTTTTTATCGGGTGATACTCGGCTAAAATAGGCATAAGAGTTTCGCCAGTTTGAGAGGAATTCTATGTTGCAATTAAAATATCAAAAGCCCTTCCACCAACCAAGACAAGCAGGTAATATTATGAGGAGGAAGACAGAGGCATGGGACCCAATACGTGCCAAGAATAACAAGGTGGGCAATTAAAAAAGAGGCAAAAAGGGGTATTATAAGCAAGAATACAACGAAGATGCAGGAGGCCGTTGATGCGCAAGACGTCAAGAAGAAAGAGCTCGAGCACGCAGACATTCCCCTTCCGTCAAGCTTGCCCTCTCCGGTCTCCCATGTCTTGTATATATATAGGAGAGGCCGGAAGGAGAGGGGAAAAAGAAGCCTTCTGCGGCCCCAAGAAGTCAATGAACGAGAAAAATATGGCAAAATTGAATAGACAATATGAAGATGGATGGAAACCAGCGAAAGCAATAAAGACAAGGAAGAGAGATATGAGAGTCGAAAGAGAAATAACGCAACCAAGTTAAGAGGCAGAAGAGCAAAACACAGAACCCCCAAAAGTCAAGGACGAATGAAGAGGAAAGAAAAAAGAAAGCACAAGAGTGTGAAGAGACTAGAGACAGGCGGGGGGACAATAATAGACACTGAGGGGAGATAAAACACAGTGATATGGGGGGGGGGGGGAATAAAAGACAAATAGCAGCCCGATGAAGAATAGAAAAAAAGACAACGCATAGCCCAGTCAGCCTAGAGTGTAAACATGATGACGCCGTGTATAGCAAAACGAAAAACTCGGAACGCTGCAGGGCCGCGGCCGTGAAGGCTTCGCCGTTCCCTGGGAACATGCTGGATAATTCCGCTGTGTGGTCGAAAATGCCCGACTGCTACCTTGATCGTATGCGCGGCCATGAGCAGGACAAAACGGAACCAGGAGAGGCGAGGCTGATGGGGACAGGTAGGTGAATGACATAGGGCGGTTAGATCCGTCCTTAACAGAGCTGGCAGTTGCCGATGCTGCCGGAATAGACCCGACGCCACAGGTATAGACATCGGTCATAGCTGCAATGTCGTTGCTATTACCAACAATGCTACTATTGCGCTCCATGGCACGAGTTTCATACTGCGAACAGACTTGGACCGAGAAAGCGCGGCGGGATTCACCTCTCTACCGCTCGCCAGCCGCCTCTCTGGCCTTGCCTCTTCTTCGGAAGAAATCCATGACTCTACGTGCTGCTCCACTTCCATTAACTTCATCATCGTACGCATCGTTAAATCCGCGTTTCGGTTTTTGCAGGACGCCGCGCGTATTAGAAGCTCTACTGCCGACCATGCGATGGCTGTCCTGGTCCCCGGGCTCACCATACTGTACAGGGGCGTAGTGGTTCATACTGTTCGGGCGCTTCATTCCGGGTTGGTCGAGGGACGACTCGGAGCCAGTGTGAAGCATGGTCTGATTTTGCACATATTTTGGAATGGCATTAGGGCGCCACTGTGCATCTGCCGGAGTGTTGCCGGAACTGTATGAAGAGGGAACTCCGGTCGAAGCGGTAGGCTTGTGGGAGTGATAATGGTGATTTGCCTGGCGATGTTCGTCGGCATCCTGAGTCAACGGCATGTTGGAAGACTCGGCGTCAGAGGGCGATGTAGGCGATGAATCGGCCTGTGTAGCTTGTGACTTTCCGATGCCCATAGCCTTGAATGGAGAAATCAGCGAGAAGCGACGAGACCGTCCACCAGAGTGCTGGCTGCCAGAGATACTACCACTGCGCTTCTTACCCAGGCCAAACGAAATCGAGCGACGATTAGACTCGGTGGATGGACGGCCAGGGCCCATTTCGTCATGCATCATCTGGCTCGACATACTAATCGGGGGGTATTTGCGGTTGTTCTTCTCACCCTGTGTATCGTTACGCTTGCGATTCTTGCCAAAGATTGACCCACTACGGCCAATTAACTTGGAGCTGATCTCGCCAATGGTATTAGAGCGTTTGTGACCACGATGAGCGCCAGAAACGGCCGCTGCCACCGGGGGCTGTCCATTGGTGCCATAGCCAGTAACCATGGCGACCTTTGAAGGAACTCCAGGGCGAGTCGCACTGTCCACAGAGTCGCTAGTAGCCAAAGGCTGCTGGATTTTACCGTGCACATTGGTGCCAGCGACAGCAGGAGGGGCGGGCTGGCCATAGCCAGTGCGAGTGTGAGGGCGGGCCGATGCGGGAATAGTTGTGTACATGGCCTCTGAAGCGCTAGACCGGTTGTGGGCATGTCTGGTAACGGGCGCACTGCCGTGCACTGACACGCGAGATGATCTGTAGTTGGGATCTCTCCCGGCGGAGACCGGTTCCTTGGGAAGGGGCTTCTCATGCGTAGCGTCCATAGACACACGCCCAGTAGCAGTGCGCGACGCAGTGGCCACAGCAGTGGGAGGAGCGGTCTTGGGGGTAGTAGATGAACCACCGGTGTACTCTATCCGCTCGCGTTGGGTCTGTGTGGAAGGTGCAACATATTCCACCTGAACAGTGCGGCGCTTGGCAGCTTTACTGGTAGCAGTCGAAGAATCAAGGCTTTCGACGTCAGCGTTGCCCTTGTGTGACAGGCCACCAACAACAGGTGGGGGTTGAGACTTCTTGGAGGATTCGCGCACGGAAGCACTGCGGCCCAATCCAGGCACGTCGTCCTCGACAGTTTTAGAGGCTTCTTGCACTTCGGCGGGGGAAGTAGTGTTGCTTGTAATCCAGGCCACAGCACTCTCGTAATCGCTGAGCCATGAATGACGAGCAACCTCAAACAGATCCGCTCGTTTGCGCGGGTCGGACACAAGGATTCTCCTCAGCAAGTCGCGAGCATGAGGGGAAACATATTCCGGGAATGTGAGGGTCGTGTTGACGATGTACTTGTAGAGGAGGTTGATGTTGTCTCCCTCAGGGTTTGCCGGGTCGTCATCGAAGGGGAGATAGCCAGCCAGCATGGCATACAAGATGACGCCACAACTCCAAACATCAACCTTGCGTCCGGTGTACAAGCAATCGCTCACAACGAGCTCTGGGGCGGCGTAGCAGGGACTTCCACAGCTAGTTTGCATAAGATCGCCGCGACGGTGTCCATTCGACTTGATTTGATCAAGGCCAGAACGCTTGATCACGTCGCGGTCGCCAAGCTGTTCTTCTTCCTTTTCACTCAGTACATCATCGGCATCGAATGTGTTGGCAAACCCAAAGTCGGTGATAATGATGTTCTTGTTGCGGTCAAGAAGCAAGTTTTCCAGCTTTAGATCACGGTGCACGATGCCCTTCTTGTGAAGGTAGCCAACACCAGAAACAAGTTGGGCGAATAAACGCTTGGCATTGTTGTCTTTAAGGTATCTATGGCGGAGAATATAGTCAAACAGCTCGCCGCCCGACGCGTACTCGAGAACAATGCCGATACGGCTATCATCGCTAATCATATCATACAATCGGACGATATTATTGTGCTGAAGGCCGCGCAGGATGTTAACTTCGCGGTGTATTTTGGATAGGCGAGCAGGGTTGTTTCCAAGACTCTCCTTCTTGATAATTTTGATAGCGACCTATTTTTCCAACAGGTTTGGTTAATATCCATTTCTCTACACATTAGTGTTGTTAAGCACGGCCATGATGCATACCTGATTGCTGCAGTTCTGTTTCCAGCCAAGCCTGACCTTGCCGAATTCACCCTCACCGATGACGTTACCAAGGATGTAGTCATTGAATTTCGTATTTTTGTCACGTTTTGAGCTTGCACCGCCGTTGCGGCCTCCACTACGGCCATTGCGGCGTTGTTCGCCGTTGTGTTCCTCAGGGTGGGTGGTCGATGTAGCCTGGGGTGCGGCTGCATCAAGCACTAGCTGGTCGGCTGAAAGAAGCGGCTCATGGACGCGTTGTCCAGTTGGTCTAGATGTAGCATTGTGCGACGGATGTGACTGTGGTTGCTCAACAGCGTGCTTGACTGGCGATGCGGCCGAGGTATGTTGCTGCTGGCGAGATGTGTAGGGCTGAGACTGGGGCTGGGAAGAAGGCTGCGATTGCGCTGGGGAAGGGGCCGGAGCTTGCGACTGAGGCTGTTGACTACCATAGCTGCTCGAGCGCACAGGTGGATCTTGCTGTGTTGACCTCCTGGCCCGAGACGTCTGGCTTTGAGATTGGCTGGTAGGGTCGTGGACACCCTGGGAATAGCGGCTTGGGTCCGTTTCGCGGCATGATGCTGAGGCATCAGAGCCATTGTGGTTAGTAGAGGAGCTACGCGGTGGTGCGACAGGGGGGCCAGCAGAGCGTCTTGAGGGTGATGGCTGATAGTTGCAATCCGGAGAAGCTGTGGAAGGCAAAGTCACGGGACTCGCAACTGCCGTTCGAGAGCCCATTTTCGGTTTGACTGGAAGCGGAGATTATAGGAGTGCTGGAGGAAAAGACGGAAGCAGTCTCGATGCAAGACAACAAAAAAGAAAGACAACGAAGGAGGACAGCGAGGCTGAGGAAGGGCTTATTAAGGGTGGCAGTGGTCTCAAGCCGATTTAGTGACAGTATTAATTCGAAAACAGAATCGTCAATACCGCGTTGTGGAGAGCCCAATGGGATGCTATTGGCGGTCAGAAAATGTTAGAAAGCTGCAAATAAGTAGGTGGGAAGGTGATTTGGCGGGAAACAGGGCTGTCCTGTCAATGATTATCAAGAGAGCCTGACTTGCGGTCTGCATCTGCAACTGCAGGAGTCCGGGGGGTGGGGAGGAGTCAAATTCGCAGGCGCAGCGGTGGCCATGCACGGGAGAGCAGATTAATCCTAACGAGTTGCATCGATGGGTATAGAAAAGGGAAAAAGGAAAAAGGTAGAGCCAGGAGAAAGCCAGCACAGATGCAACGATGCAGAACAGAAGAGAGACAAGGGCAGGTAGATTGCATTGCGCCTTAAGACGCAGAAGCGACCTGTATTTTTAATTAAAAAGACAGTCCTTGGGAGTGAACATGCAGACGGGATGCATGATGAGATACAGGGCGCAAATGGCTGGCCTCTGTGATAAATGGACTGACTCTGGCTCTCGGCGACCGAATTGTGTGTTGTGAGGACGGGGGGGGGGGTTTGGTTGTAGTGTAGCTTACTGTGATTTGGGTGGGCAATTGATCGCGCCAGCGACAGCGATAGATGCTGCGAGGCTATGACACGAAGCTCAGCACAATCGATGCACTCCCAGGGGGCAGAGACTGACTACTGACGGGACGAGTGAATTGGATGAACGGGTGCGACAAATCGAAGAAGCCGTTGGCGTAATGATGCAGTCAGTGGTTGAATGTGCAGCAATATCACAATGCACAGTACAGCACACGCATGTATCGCACAATAAAAAAAAAAGATGGCTTATGGCTGCGAGCCAGTCTGAAGTCGAGATTCAAGCAAAAGAACGGCGCCGCTGCTGAGACCTGACGTTGGGCTGACTATTATGGTACTGTGCGTATTGGATGCCGAAGGTGGAATAGTCGCAAAATAAAGGGGGCGCACGACGCGTTTGGATGGGCGAAGACGAGAGGAGGAAAATAGACGAGACCACGGCAATACGGGGAGCTTGAAAGGACAGCCAAACGAACAGTCAATAGGCAAACTAAAGGCGCAAGAAGCGGCAGGAAAGCATCAGAAGCGGGAGATGAGACAAGACCGGCGACAAAGGCATTCGCGGCGAGAATGAAGAAAAGAGCGAGAATGGACAAGAGAAAGAGATTCAACGAATAAAGAAGGAAAAAGAACACCTTTTTGGGGCTTGTCCCAAGGAGATTTTGGGTCTTCTTTTTTTACCTTTATTCTTTTTTTATTGCTGAGACGCGCCTTTACGCCAGCCAAGAAAGTCAAGTCAAGAAGAAGTGGAGATTTGGAGGCTGGTCAGTGATTGGCTGGCAAGAGCAGTAGAACAACAACAAAACCAGGGTAATAAAAGAGGCGCTTGATCTCAAGTAGTAGCAGGGCAGAAGCCAGCGCAAGAAAGGGTATAGGCCCGTACTCTTTTCTTTTTCTTTTCTTTTTTCTTCTAATCCCTCTGTTATGCGTGGAAGGCAAGAGAGCAGTACGATCATGAAGAAAATAGGAACGAAAAATATGTAAAGGGGACGGACGAATGGCTACACAGCACAGGAAGAAAAGAAAAGGAAAAGGGGAACTAAATAACAGGCTACAACAGCGAGCGCACCAGGACAAAGGAAACATGGCCCAAGAAAAAGAAGAGGCTACCCTGCGCAGCAGCCCAGCCGGATATTGAAGGAACAAGACAGCCAGGAATAATTAAAGCAGCCATGGGGGTGGGCGGGTTGTGCAGGACCGAGCCGGGGGTGCTCTTAGCGTGTCATAGTGTGCTGTAGCCCACTGTACTGTCCCACCCTCTGCCTCTGCTGTATCTAGTGCCGTAGTGCACCCTCGGAGCCCCACCAGCCAGCCTAGCCACCAGCGGCCCTCCCAGCACCTATCGAAAGTCGGAATGTGCAGCAATATGAACAGACAGATGCCACCACACCTCTCAGGCAGAGTACGGGCGCACTCTAAAAACCAGCCCTTCCTGCCTGCATTGCACTAGATCAAAATAACAGATGGAAAAGGCAGGTTACTCTTCCCTCTTCACGTACACTTAGCACAGCAAGCACTCCCCCCCCCCCCCCC